>JAQIWG010007086.1:0-12651 GCA_034695025.1 Chamaedrilus cognettii
TTAGGCCTCCACTATATTGGTCCATTCTATTAAATCCTCTTGTTATAATAATTCTATATTTATCCCCTTCTGTACACAAAGTACATATAAAACTAACATCTTGTGTAGAAAAGTACAGTGTAACTAAAGGAACGCTGTACTTTTTTTAGTACAATTAACTTCAAATACAATGTACTTAAAACTGTTTAGTGCTGCTAATATTTAAGGAAATGACAAATTCGATCAGCCATGCATATGGTAAATCAAATGTCAAATTTAATCAGAAAAATTAAGATGTCCAACCACGCTGAAAATATTTTTGGAGGTCAAACTCGAGGAAACAATTTGACAAAATCTATAACAAAAAGCAAGCTTAGAGACTAGAGAGATGTTCAGATAAAGTATTCACAAGATGTTGATATATAGTAGTCCAACAATGATACATAGTTAGTACAGTATTACAAAATAGTGCTCAAAGAACTGCCTCACAGCAATCAAAAGAGGAAACTAGCGCTGAACTGAGAAAAAGAGAGAAAGAATGGCGCAGAAGCAAAAGTTTGAATGCACTTTGAGACAGTGAGGGAGATGACAAAGATAAAGCTTAAAATAGCTCTTTTCAAAGAACCTTCTAAGAAAGAGATCGCATAATTGGGTGCAGAAGTATACGAACAATGACACGGATGGAAAAAGACTTCAAAGGTGACCAAAAAAGACATGGAAAGAACCAGAACCAGACAAGGACTTGAAAGCTACAAGTATTGACAAGGAAAGATGCGACAAATTTTGTGAATGGAGAGCTAGCATCGATGCCATTCTAACGTGAAATGCAAACGAAAGGCAAACGTGAAATGCAATCAAAAACGCTTATGTATATGCAGAGATGACGAACGGAAGAGTTAAATTTTAAGGACCGTGTGTAGTAACAAAGACTATTACGGTCCGGTTCTATGCAAGAGGGCCGCCACAGAACTGCCGCCCCCTCTTTAGTCGCCTTTTACGACTCGCTCGGGGAGCTCTGGGCTGCATGTCTATTCATTGTTCCCCGACTTGTAATGAAGAATGGAACCTGGAGAGCCTTGCTTCATAGGCGTGGAGCGTGAGGTCGTCCTGGATCTGAGCGCGGATCTTCTTAAGACAGTTGTCAAGCTCGCGATACGTGTCGACCTTGAAGGATGACGTGTCGAATGTCAGCTCGCCCGTCACCTTGCACTTGTCCGCACACACTCCCTGCAGCGGCAGCAGCAGGACGCAATCAACTCAGTCGCACAGCTAGAGCTGCCGCAACTTTTAGCATTTGCATCCTTATTATTTTTTATTTCCATTGTATTAAGAACGAGTCCAAGCAGAATGAAGATAAAATAGCGATCCTATCGATCACGCCCTAATATGGGACAGATTTCTAAAAATGAAGCACAGATTAAAAATGCGAGAAATCTTAAATCTAACTCCTTAATACAAATAATAGCCTACCACGCAAATGTAAAGCTTCCCATGCTAACGATCCAACTTTATCGTATTTTTGTAATGGTCTCGAATCTATCTCGAACACACGTGCTCCATTTAAAAAAAAAATTCCATTCTAAGGCATTATCGGTAGGATTGACGATGAAATCTTAATCTAAATCTAGCTCCGACCTATATCCTAACCCTAACGCAGCAGCAGATGCGCTCGCTGTATGCTGCTCGCTCGCTGCTATTTTTTCATCATGCTACAGGACTCACACAGCCTCTAGTGGCTTGTTTGTTTGTACAGAACATCATGAGCACTATAATATGTCAATGATATGTTCAAAATGATGCAACAAGAGTTTGATCAAGCTGGACTCCATTGTTCATTCTGATGAAGTAGCATTATGGCCAAGTGGTCTAAGTTTTTATTGTTGTTTTTTTGTAGTGTAGGGACCATGTGTAGTACACAGACTATATACAGTCTGGTTCTGTGCAAGAGAGGTGGCACAAAACCGCTCTCCCTACTTTAGTCGCGTTATACAACTCGCCCAGGGAGCTATGGACTGCAAGCCAATTCTTTGTTCCCCGGTTTGCAGGGGGTGAGTGGTCAAAGTCGCTGGTCTCGGATTACGAGTGCTGCAGTTGTCGGTTTGAATCCTAGCCACGGAAAAGATTGCAAGTCACTTCGTGCACCCTTGGCAAACAAAGGTGGTTTAAATTCGCCAACCGCAAGTGTGCCTACCAGTCTACGGAGAAACCAAAACCAGCAATCATCAATTAATGCAATGAGGCATCACCTTCTTCCCGAAAAAAAAATTGACGAAAATAGTCGCTGACGACGCGTGCGAGTAACATCGAGACATTAGATCGGATTCAGGCTGTCGTCCCATAAGCCACAATGCAAATAGCATATGTGACTACCATATAACCATCGCTTGCGAGAAGACGTGTCTTCAGCGACGATCGGTTATCGCTGATGACAGAAAACGATACATTGGGTCATCAGGGTGTATTTGCTGAAGAATTCTACCAGTATACGACTTGATCCCGCTTCTGATGATCCAATGTTGCTCTACCCTAACCGCTCCGAGTCAGACCTGAAGAGGGACCGTGACGGCGACGGTCTCCCAGGCGAGGTCCTGCAGCTGCCCCGCCTCCCCCTGCAGCACCTCCAAGTCCTGCTGCGCACCAGTCAGGTGGTGGCGCGCGCGGAAGTAATTCTGCACGATCTCATGAAACTCATGCTTCTCCTGCTGCGCCTGCTGCTTACAGCAACATTACACTAACTAAGTACTAGCTCATGAAACTCATGCTGTTCCTGCTGCGCCTGCTGCTTGCAGCAACATTACAGTAACTGAGTACTAACTAGCATGAAACTCAAGCTTCTCCTGCTGCTTACAGCAACATTACAGTAACTGAGGACTAGCACATGCTTCTCCTGCTACGCCTGCTGCTTACAATAGCAACATTACAGTAACTGAGGACTAGCATCTGGAACTGGTTTTAATGCTGGGCCTGCTGCTTACAGCAATAACATCAAAGACTTTGATCAGCTACTTTTTATAAACAAAAGCCAGAAGACTGTTAAACTTGTCTAGCCTTGCCACGAGTGGCCCATGGGTTTCATGACACAATTGCTTAACCGATCACACAACCTCAGACAATAAAACAAAGGCCCGTTGCAACCGATGCAACAACATTCAATCAAGCTTCTTCCTAGCCTGCCACGATTGACTAGATCAACGAAGGCAGAAAATCTGATGTATATATCTGTAGTAATGATGCAAGCCAAAATATTCCAATAATAAATCTTTGTCAAACAAAACTTTCGCGCACCAAATTTTTGACGAGGTTAAATTACGACCCACAAATATTCAGTAGTTTTAAAACAAATTTCTAAAGAAGTAACAGCGCACTAAATAAATACTCAACAAAACCTGACAAAAATTTAACATCATATATGCGGAGTTGCAGACCAAAGAATACACTTATATCAATTGACAAAATATTAGATGAAATCTGACAAACAAATCAACGATCAGAAGCAAAATGATCTCCGAATAGTTTATGAAATACGCTTATTTGACAAAATGACATCAGATGAAATATTCACGAAAACTTACCGTCAGAAACTTAGTGCATCGTTCGTGTATCCCAAATGAGAGATCAGGTAAATTAACATCACCAATCACAAACCTGTAGATAGGAATCGACAAACTCGTCGATCTGCTCAAGCTCATGGTTATAGTAGAGCGTCCTCAGCTGCGCCTCTGTGAAGGGCTTGAGCTGAGGTGGCGCCGCCTGGGGAGTCACTTCAGTCACCAGCGCCGGGTATAGACCGACCTCGACGACACGCGTCCGCGACGCAACCGCTATACCCACATCAATACAAGCAATCCAATCAACAAGTTCTTCGTTTTGTATTCAACAAACTTGAATTCTTAAGCTTTGTCTTTATTCCATTCATCAATAGAACCAAAAAAATTGATAGCAAATGAATAACAAGAAAGTGAAAGATAATATTCAATTAAAATCTAAAAATGACCCATTAAAATTGCATAAGAACTGTACAGAACTGCTTAGTATTTTTCAAATATATTAATTTAATATTTCAAGTTCGATTCAAAATTTCAATTAATGATTTAATCTTAATATATGATAGATCTTTATCGCACAAAATTGTTGACATCCATGGCAACTAACCAAATTCTATAGAAGCACAAATAAGTAGATATAGAAAATATGTGAGGATGATGTGATTGACTGTGCACCTCCAGATCTTACAAAAAACAACACTAACCGAACAACAGTGACTTGCTCATTATCTATCGATAATGATTGTCTACAAATAAACCGCACTCATCCTAAAACTATTCAAGCTCATGTTTCACAGACCAGGAACCAGGTTCTTCATCCGCGTCTCGGACCCCGTCGCCGCAGCGACCGCGGGCTGACACGCGGTCCCGGCCACTGCCTCGCTCCGAGACGACGTCGCTTCGACCGCGGTTGAAACCGCATCCAGCATGACGTCGACCAATATCGGATACACGCTGGCCGCAGGGGCTGGCAACACCTTGCAGGCAGTCTCTCTGCCAAGCGTCAGGCGAAAATCAAATTCTGTCAACTGTGGAGATACGACGGGTGATAAAACAGGCAACATTTCGGTGTTTATCTCAGATGGACATGATCCGATAACTTGCTCGCCCGCAAGTGTATGCGCTGGCTCGCTTTCAGTTTGACACATGTTCATGTCTGGTCCAATTGCGTCACTCGACACGTAATTGTCCATATCACAGCGTGTGTGGGACTCAGCCATTTTCCGCGCAGTGGCCGAGTGCTCTGACGCAGCAGTGTTCCGAGTGACGTCATCTTGACCTAGTTCTGGCCCCGTCTCATCTGGGAGCGCCGGATGAGCAGCCTCTAACGGAGGACGTGCCGGGGGATTCTGTATCGCACAATCAAGTGTTGCAATCTCATCAAATTTAACGTTCTCTTGCTCCGAGGCCGCATTCAGTCGCTCGGGTCCTACCCTGGAGACTGAACTAGATTCGGCTGAATATTTTGAAGTTGTTTTCGGATGCTCTAAATCCTTTGATACCTACCAATTTATAACAAACACAGAATTAAGTTGCAGCTGTCTATCACAACACTATGGATCAAGCAATCAAACAGTGGCGTCATGTCATGTATGATGTAGGACACGTTTAATATCACATGCAACTGAATTTGTAGACTGATTATTTGTCACTTGGCCGTAGGCACACTATCGGCAGTACCTAATGTTACAAACTTTATTTTGCTGGTACTGTTTTTCAAACGTGCATATATTTTTGATCAAGGGACTTACATTTGTTTACAATTATGCAAATTGATGCTAATATGGCAGCAGTTGTTGTACATAAAATTTTAGACCAATCTGATCATTTTCAACCGAGTTATAACAACGTTTCGAGCGTTCCGATTTTCATCGGAACACGGTGTACATGTACCGCTGCAGAAAACAATACACATTCTGGTTTTTCACCGCGTTGTACCGAGGGCAACGTTTGCTAAGCAATCACAATGACCTTTTGGTTTTGGAATGAGCTAATTAACAATTCTAGACGATTACTCTTCAGTTTGAACGCCAATGCTAATGGCAAGTTTAGGGTAAATTTGGTTAGTTAACGAAGGATTGTGGTTAATTGGAGTTAGTTAAATACATGCCGTAAAGATACAATACAGGAAATTGTAAGAAATCAATGCCATTGAGGTACTAGCCTCTCATTAATACAGGTTTGCAGTATTACAATGCAATGCTTAACAATATAATGAAGCTACTTTTAGCCACAAAAAAACAAGCACAATTAAATAAATACGGTACTACCGTACTAGTATATAAAGGTAGGCTACTAGTCGTATGAAGACTGTACCCGGTACTCAATACATGTTCTTAGGCGTAAATTTGCCGATTTTCGTTAAGTTCTCACATCAATCGTAATTTAGATACAAGTATCTAATTAGCGTATACCGTAAGTAAGCGGTCCAAGTAACTGCCACCTGTTATTAGGGTTTCAGGAAATTAAAAACTTACTTTTTTCTTTTGCGTTTTGGGTTTCTGCGCTTCGGCCATCATTGCATATCATACTGTATACCAAGAATGAATGATGCCGTCGCCCCAAATAGAAATGCCTAGATATAATAAATTTTAGCAGAGAAATTACTACATTTCTTTCAATAACATAACATTATTATAGCAATATTAATTTCTCTATCCAGTTAAATTTTTGTTGTACAGTGTAGGATTACTAGATCTAGTCAATTATTACGATGCCTGACCGTGATTTTATCACGTGATTTTTGTTTTGATTTGTAGGCCTAGCGAAGTGATTATTATTATTTTGACAGTACGGTTAGGCTAGTTTAGCTTCAGTTTCGGGTTAGTTCAAAGTTAATGCAGTCATTAATGTGAAAATAAATGTGCCTATGTCAATTAATGTGAAATGATTGTGACTTGATTATGACTCAAAACCACAGCCCAAAACAATAAAATTTAGTCAATAGGCCGAAAAATGCAAGGAACTCTGAAGGGACGAAAATGATTTTTTTTTACAGAATTCTGGCCATTCATGTTACAATAAGCCTAAACCAGTAGGTCAGTAGATTAAACATGTTTAGAATAAACGTTATTATATCGAACTTTAAACAAAAATGTGTATGCTTTTTCTAATAAAATAATTGTGCCTCTTGTACTATGGGTGACTCTAGAATAAATATTTATAGGCTACAATAAATATGGCAGCCTGAGACATTATTGGAGTCATCTGTAAGCGGGAGAGCCTTCAGGACGACTACCCAGTGTACCCAGATTACCCAGTATAGGCCTATCCAGCATCACAAGCTATTTGGTGCTCAGTTTTATGCTTTTTCTAAAAAGTGAGGGGCAACACTGGCACCGCTGGCCGCACCAGGCAAATTTGACCGTTACAGGTGGTAACACTTATTTAGTATGACGTCATTTAAATTTAGTGTTTTGCCGTTTTCATAATTAATTTCTAAATTTCAGAAAAAAGGCTAGTAGCCTTTGATGAGTGCTAGCCTTAATTGAAGTAAAAATTATTTGAAGTATATTTAAAACATTGCCCCATGTTTTTGGGTCATGTACAATATTTAGGCCAAATTGTATCATTTAGTGTTGCATACGAAGCAGACGGTGCGGTTGAAATATCATATTGATATTGCATTGTAAATTTTTGACATAATTTGAACGACGATCAAGGATGCCGCCAAAGCGCCCATTATCTGAATGGTAGGTTTAGGTTGGCAGCGTAGCCGCTCATGTGCGTTTCCGATCAATTTGTGCCTTTTTGAGGCCCATGCGCTTTTTTGAGGTGGCACTTGCTTTTTTGGCAATTTTGTCTGGCGATAAAAAAAGTTGTCAGTCAACAGCCCCCGCTCGTAAGTTCATTTTGGCAGAGTAAAGTGGCTGTCTGGCACAAACTTTAGGCTATATTTTGGCAAAAAATGGAATAAAAACACGACTTTTCCTATTTTGGATTATGTGCTTTTTTTAAATATGGTGCTTTTTTCATCGCATTTTTTTATCGGATATGTGCTTTTTCGTGGGCATTTGATGTTTTCTTCAAAAAGAGTGAGCAACATGGTAGGCTAGTAGGCTAATAATCATATTATGCACGATTTAAAAAAAGGAGCCACCTTACTTATGGCTGTAACTTTGTAAAATGATCAAGAAGTTTTTTTTCTCGACCCCACCCTGGCGCCGACCTTTGGATGATCGACGAAAAAAATTCACGATCAAATGCTGGTCGAATGTCATTTTCATCTCCAAGGACACACTAATTTTAGGATATTCTCCAATTTTTAGGTGGGCACTCCTAACTTTTCGATCGTAAAATAAGGGAGAGGGGCATGGATAGGTCATTGCCTCATTTTCAGTCAAAAAAGTGGGAAGGCGCTCGTTTCCCTGCTCCCTAGTGCCTACATGTTTCACCCTTGTTTGCGATTTTTTTTTCGACCCTCCTTGCGGCGCCCTCCCCCACGCCGGCGCCCGGGGGCAATTCCCTCCCCCTCGGCCTGCCACTGTATGTTGTACAGGCCCTTAATAATGGTTGTATATGGCTTTCAGGCTATTTTTCAGACAGTCGAAGTCATCGATGCTGTCATCGATTTCTATCCAGGGCTATTAAGCTTTACACAAATTTATTTAGGAAAGCTGACGGGGGTCTTTATCCCCGCACCCTACCATGCATGAAATTAAAGTTGGCGCATTGATTACTTGTATTATGTTACTAGTTAAATGAGGAACATTCGTGTGTGCGTAAATTTGCAATCTGCTCAGTCAGCCATATGTTTCGTGCAGTGGAGATGCAAATTTTCGAGCCGCTGGACTGCTGAGAGAGCTGAGATCGGAGCATGCGCAACTGCTCCAGGGCGCCAAACACACGCTTGCGACCATAGCGAATCTCGACGAGCAGTTTAGGGTAAGGCTGCTAAAAGACTGGAGAAGGCCTACATGTACATGTACATAGTCATAGCTCGTTGATGGTCGCCAATGAACTTGTCTAAGACTAAAATATTATGCTTTTGACAAGGCGTAATTTGTTTTCGCCAAATCAATCCTGTCCGACAGTATCAGCTTTCCTTCAGGTGCCATGGAATATATGAAATTGCACTCGGTTTATCATCATAGAACCAGTAAGTGAACCTTAAAGAACAAAGGGTCAATGAAAATTAGCCAAAGGCCATTGCCAAACGGGAAAAAAATGACAATTTATCAGATTATCAGACTTCAGATTATCAGACACTTCTATTATTCACATTCATCAATTGTATGCATAATATATAGTCGGATGGAGTGTGCCAGAGATGTTTTTGCCAGTTTGCACACAAACTGCTTTGTAACTAGATGTATTGAGATACGATAGAGGTACATTGTGTTAGCACTCTAATGCAAAGCAGTGGCTTGAGATTTTATTTAACTTTCACATGTCAAGATGAAGTATTGTGCAATGCAAAGTCAAGTTTACTTTCAAGATCAATTTTTCAAGGATGAATGAGGCAGCTTTGCTATCAATCCTCAGCATAAATAATAATAATAAAGCAGCCGTTAGGGAGAGACTGGAAGAAGTAATACAGAAGGCAAGTAAAGCGTAACATTTAAAGGAAATTAGTAATCTTGCTAATTTTCTTTGTTCTATGTTAATTTTATGTATGCAAATTTAAGAAATTTACATCAGTGCTTTTGGATGTGATATTGTGGTAAATAATCTTTCGTCCTCAGTAGTCCAATGTCTATTTTGAACTAAATATTTAACATCACACTGTAGTATGATGTTCAATGAAAACATAAACACAAAGTATAAAAATCATTAATTGGTGCCAAATTTGAACAGTATAATTTCAGGACTTGGAAACGTCAAGACACAACTTTCTAATACAATAATTGTAGTTGTATCACACCATTGGAGATGTGAAGCAGAAATCAGGACGAGGATAGGAATGGCAAAGGATACTTTTAGCAAAAAAGAAATGAGTTGTTGACTAAAGGGCTGAGCAAGAAAGTCAAAAAGAGGATTTTGAAGGCGGTGGTTTAGTCTCTGGCACTATACTGCGCTGAAACTTGGACGTTCAAGAACGAGGACATACGAAGAAAAGAAGCGTTTGAAATGTGGGTATGGAGAAGAATAGAGAAGATTAGTTGGACAGATAAGATAACGAATGAAGAAGTGTCGTGGAGAGTGGGAAACAAGGACTATGATGGAAGTGATAATAAAAAGAAAGAAAAACTGGATGGGACATGTAATGGGAGGGTTTGCTGAGAGATACGATAGATGGGGGAAGAATGAAGAGAAAGAGAGGACCGGGAAGGCCACGGATTGGGATGATAGACGACCTGCTTGGAAAGGAATCTTATGCAGAGATGAAGAGAAGGACCGAAGATCGGCTAGGGTGGAAGGTTTGAACATCAATGACTTGCCATGTGGCAGAACACTGAAGAAGAAGAAGACATACCATTCCAGCCAGGTGCATATTCTCAAATTAAGGACTCTATAAATATTTTGTGTACGTCAGCGATGAATATTTTAATTATAAAGTTTAATAACGTATTTGACACCATAATCTGCTCAGAAAAATGAAGTTGAACAAATTGAAGAAAGGCGAAAGAATGAATGTTTGCGAATGGGACTCCTGGTGCAACAGAAGAAACTTACTGCTGAAGAGATTACAAATGAATCGTGTTTGAGTAAAAGTGAAAGAAATTTGCTTGCTTCACAGGTTGTTCTGACAAATTTCTTATTACAAGTTTCGTTATTCGGATACAAGTTTCTTCTATTTTAATTTATAAATTGTACGACTAGTCGGTATTCTGTAGCAATGAATGGTTCTGTGATAAATGTTTGCCTTTCTGTGTCTTCTAAAATGCTGTACTTTATTCATTAGTTATTTGTAACCACTTTAAGCAACCTTGAACTTCTGGATAATTGTTCTTTTTTCTTTATTTGGGGGGGGGGTAGCATTTTGACCCCCAACCCAATTTTCGTCCACCTCCCTCCCTTACCGACCACTTTTGCCGGTGAAATAATAATCGTTATTGTGTAGGATTAAAAAAAGAAGTCAGCAACATCGTGCATGGACTTAGGTGGTAATGAGCTGGAGTGCAGTGACAAAAGTGTACTCGCTTTTGGCGATCTCTGGTTAAATCTAATTAGTTTTAAATTCGATGATTGACAGCAGCAGCCGTGTGCTCTGATTGGTTGTGTGATCATTTTCTTTCTACGGATGACTAGTGGTTTATCATCCACAGATGGCCATCCAGATGACAAATTTCATCATCCGACGGCCCGTCACCCATCCGTAGAACCTACGCATGATCATCCAGATGATCGTGACCGAAGGCCATTCAGCAGCATCAAGCTGACACTTATTTGTAATGCGTAAATGTGTCAAAAAATGTAAATTGTCACTGAGTAAATTTAACTGTTTGTAAAAATAGTTATTAATTTAGTGATGCCTATAATTATTGTATAAATTATATTAAATCTGTCGTAAAATCTTGACGTATGCAAAATTTGTGGGTTTAATTCTAGTTGTCAAATATCGTGAAGGTGGTGTCATTATGTAATGTGTTGTGCAGAATACAATTGTTGCTCGTTGTCCGAGTCCGTCATTGCTTACGAATATATTCGATGATACTAGCTTTCGCTACAAGACATCTTCCTTCTTTATTTGCATTGAAAAAGATGCAAGTGTTCGTGAAAGCTTGGTACGTACCATGTATCATATCAAATATAATTTATCATGTAGCTTCTTGAATCAGCAATTCTCTTACAAAAAATTTAGAATCAAATGTGCTACTAGTGTCTTTATTGTATTCGAATAGAATCAAACCTTCTTTCCAATAGAAATCTATCCTTTCTTCTAGGGAAGTTTATGTAAGCTACTCAATGCTTAAGACTTAGCACCAAGAGAGACTTTCAACAGTCGAGGTAACGTACTCAGCAAACTTTAAACAGTTTTTCTACATAGGTGTCTTTCTGCAGACGTGCCTGTCTACAGACAGTCTTTCTACTGACCAATCACACACAGTGATATATCAGTTAACGGAAATTGTAACTGAAACTGAAACTAATACCTTTCTATTAACGATAACTGAAACTATTTTTAGAACGAGACCTGAAATGAAACTTAAATGCCAAATCAAGAACTTAAATGAAACTGAAACTGAACTAATTTCAGAACTGAAATTGTACAACTTATTACATTTTAAATATTTTTTGTGACTGACTTGAACATTGCACTACCGTAAACTAAGTGTTGCGCAAGTTTGAATGGTTGTTGCTAGCCTACAAACTGGTAGTGATGCGGTCGTGGACCGTGAAAGTCACGCAGTTGTGTCGTCGCTTGAAATAGAGCAGTAAACTAACGTTTCTTGCGTTTACACGCATCCTAGCTTATTTTTTGCTTGATAGTCTGTTGGATATTAACTCAGAGCATGCTCGGATACATTGCTTGCCGGTATATCTTGTTGTGGATATGCGTCAGAACGCTTTTAAACAAGCGTCGATTTGCGAACTTACACAATGGTAGATATTGCAAGCCAAAAGCAACGCTACGAGCGTCAGGAACTACTTTCATATAACTGCCTCAGCCTCCGGCTGCCAAGGCGCGTGCTTAAACTTTGTTTGTTGCTCGCTTGTGGCTGCCAGTGCCTGAAGCTGGCTACCTCAGACAGAGAATAACCGTTACCGTTGACTTAACCGTGCTGTTTTTTAATCGCTCTTGCTGTGACCTAACCGTAGCCGTTTACAAGTTCATTTCACGCCGCTTCAACTGTTACCATAGCCGTGCCGGTCAGGCCGTTGCCGTGGACGTGAAAAATCAAAACTTTTTGATTTCTGTTAAGTAAGCTGTATGGCGGTATACGGAAATGGCGCGGTTACGGCGAGAACGCCTGCCACACCCCAGGCCAAGTAGCTGTTGCCGTTGCCGTTACCATTGACACAACGGCACGGCTACGGCAACAGCTAAGGATAACACTATACCTCAGTCAGTGGTGAAACAGTCAACGGGAACGGTTAAGTACAACGGTAACGGTTATTCTCTGTCTGAGGAATCGGCGCGTTCAAACTTGCGTGACCATATAACACCGGTGCTCAAGGACCTGCACTGGCTCCCCGTCAAGCAGAGAATTGAGTACAAGGTCGCGCTCGTCACACACAAGGT
>JAQIWG010007087.1:0-12650 GCA_034695025.1 Chamaedrilus cognettii
ACGGCGAGCAAGAAGAACAGTGTGACAGATAAAACATGGAAAGCGTGATAGAGAGGGTAGAATGTACGATTCATTTTAAACGATATGGCTATAGGACTATGAGGTGGGAAACTATAGCGGTCAGTATGAAGGACTATGACATGTGACCTAGGTCATCGACCAATGTCGACCAAATAACATCACACTTCAATGAGACAAATGTGAAAAGCAATTACTAGCTGACAGACATCAGTTAGCTCAACATAAACACAGTGCATGCAGACTGAGAACATAGAACGGTTAAGCAGAAAAATTATACAGCTAAAACTTATTTAGTATAACGAAAGCAAATAACGAGAGACGTCATAAAATTAGGCCAAGTTGTTCAATAGAGAGTTATTTAAATGATCTGAGATCATTTAAATAACTTTAAATGATCTGAGATCATTTAAATAACTAGCCAATACTAGTGAATTGAAATCGGAGAACACTCGGAGAAAGGGATATGTGGAGAAGAAGAAATCAGGACGAGGAGAGGAATGGCAAAGGATGATCTTCGCAACAAAACAAGCTGTTGACTAAAGGGCTCAGCAAAAAAGTAAAAAAGAGAAGATTGTCTGTAGCACTATACTGAGCTGAAACTTGGACACTCAAGAAGGAAAACATACGAAGAATAAAAGCATTTAAAATGTGGAAATGGAGAAGAATGGAGAAGATTCGCTGGAGAGAGAGTCAACCTCAAGCGAGCTGAAGCGGCATTCAAACTTATTTTGACGTATCTTGCCCACTGCATGCAACCTTAACCCGGGCTATGACCAAAGCAGTCCCTGCTGGTTTCTAAAGTTTAAGGAACGTGTGCAGAACGAAGACCATTACAGTCCGGCTCTGTGCGGAGAATCATGCACAGAACCGCTCCCCCTAACTTTAAAACCTTTTACGACTCGCCCGGAGAGCCATGGGCTGCAAGCAAATCCCCCGGATATCATATGTAAACTTAACCCTGGCTATGAAAAAAGCAGTCCCTTGCCCACCTGCTGCAGCTGCTGAGGCCGTGCTAGAGGTCAGGGCCGTATCCGACGACGACAGTGGTCCGCTGTCCACCGCCACCGCCTCCACCGTCTCCAGCGGCACGGACCGCGACTGCTGCGTCTTCGCCGGGGTGAGAAACTCAAACGGCGGACTCGGCAAATTCTGCGAGGCGGCTGTCGCAAAGTTTCCCCCCTCCTCCTTCAGAGGTGGGAACTGTGTCGCCGAAGAGGAGGGGGAGGAATACGGCGGACGCCTGTCGTCGATCATTGACCACCGACCCTGCGCGCGGGGCTCTGGGCCGGCCCACCGCGCCGCACCCCCGGGCCCCACCTGCGGAGGCCGGGCAGGCGGGTCAACGGGGGAGGCTTGGGTGCCGTCTGGGGGGGGACAGCCCCCCTCGCCGTTGTCAAGCGAAGAGGGGACTTCCACTGGGCTGTAATAAAAATAATTTTATAATCTTCAGACTACGTTAGAGTGCCTTAACATGACCAAATTCATCACAAGGGCGCTGCACAACACAATCCAGTATCGTAGTTGCAGTTCACTAATGAAAGAAGCCAAACGTGCAAAAGAATGACATGACTACTATCCCACCAAATTCATAACAAATATGATCTGGTGCTTTGCTTCTGGGTGTCTAAGGACCGTGCGTAGTAACAAAGACCATTACAGTCCAGCTCTGTGCAGGCTGACAGAGAACCGCTTCCCATATTTAATCACCTTTTACGACTTTCGTGGGAAGCCCTGGGCTGCAAGCCAATAATTCCTTGTTCCCTGGCCTGCAGGGGGTAATCTGGTAAAGAGTTCTGTTTTGAATCTCTGGGTTAGTAAGAAGGTTCTAACCTGTAGCCTGAGCGTAGGAGTCTGTTCTCCCTCACGAGCTTCTTGACCATTGTCTGTAGTGCTGCCACGTCGGCGCTCAGCGTACAATTGGTCAGCGTCAGCTGATCCAACCTCGTCAGCGCTTCGTTTAACTGCTGCTGCAATTCGTCGTAACGCCGCGCCGATCCTCCCCCTGACTGCCCCCCTTTCGAAGAACGCCCTCTTTCTCCACCCCCGCTGGAAAAAGCCGACCCCCCACCGTTGAGCGTTCCCTCCTGGCTGCTGAGCTCGTCGTTGCTGTTGCCCCTGGTGGTTCGATCCCCCCCCGAGTCGTCCCCTGCCCCCCCGAGAGTGGCTGCCCCTCCCGCGCCCCCCCGGCCGCTCTGGTTGTCGCCGATGCTCGCGTAGTCCTCATCACCCGAGCAGACACTGTCGTAGAGCGGCTCATCGTCGCTTAATCGGCCGCTAGCGGCTGCACCAGGGACACTCGCCGACCTATCACAGCGCAGGATCACATTAACTTGGCAAAATTAGACACTTTGTATAACTTTTTTTTTTCCATTTTTATTACTTCAAGACAAGACAATGCAGAATTACAGGTATCAATCGGCATAGGCATGAAGTAATAAGGGCAGCTAAAGAGGGAACGCATTCCCTGTGACAGCCACTGACAAAGCTGTGCGACTTGTGCCAATGACTGTATAACTGCCCCTATTATGGCACAATTTAAACGGCAATACATCAAATTTCATGAATAACACAAAAAAAATAAATGTAACTTAAATACTATATAGGCTAGTAAGCAGAAATATAGCATCAAAAGCAACGTACGAAAAAAGAAAGAATGAAAAAATATTTATATTCATGCTAACTTTTCATTGCTAAAGTAATCATCAATGTATTACCGGTACTGGTACTTCCTGAAATTATTTGGATAATAAAGTGCACAACAATTATTCCAAACTTATCGTGGGTCTGTAGCACTAGCTAGCAAGCTATCCTCCGTATAATACTATTAATATTATTATTATTAATTTATGAAGCAAAACAAGAATAGTTACATGATAAACAAAAATCTCTGCGTGTCCAGCTTACACACCACGAGACAGTTATGGACAACAAAATAACAAGAACTCCATACAGCATTAATCTCATCAAATTAGGCTCCCCTATTTAAAAAAACGCTCCTTTACCTTCGTCGGGCCGTGTCCTTGTTGTGCCGGGGCACAGCCCCTGTCTCGGCCCCCGCGCCACACCCCCCGCCCCCTGGTGAGAGCACTCGGAGGTAGCGCCGCTTGGCATCGTTGAGGATGTCGATGATGAGCGTCGCAAACTCTCGTTTGTTGAACTTGGCGAGCTTCTGTCGGCCCTGAAACCATTCATAATCATAGTAGTAGAGTTACTAGTACAAGCAGCAGCGAGGCAGTGTGGTATAGTGGTCAGGGCATCGGATGCGAGACACAAGAGACCTGGGTTCAAGTCTCCGCTCCAGCAACTACGAAATCACGCGTTACAGGCCCCTCAGCTGGGCTGTTAAACGCACAAGTGTCGCTAGCTAATAATCATCGTCCAGAGTAATTCATTATTCTGGTTGGCGACAGGAAGGGCATCCGGCCGTAAAAACCCAGCTCCAATATAAACGTCTAACCTGTGTAGAAATGGACACGGCATTACAGGCTTGTCTGTAGCGCAGTAGAATGGACGTCAAAAACGATGATTATTATTATTAGTATTATGATAGTAGTACTACAGGTTCAAATTTAATCAGCAGATGGATTACAAGATCACAAAATAAACGAACAACAACCACTAAACAACAAATTATCAACAAGCAAACAAACCCACCTGGTTGCGAGTGGCAGAGAACTCTGGATTGGCGGGCAGGAAGGGCACGATGTGTCTGTCGCTGACGACCATCGAGCCGTGCGGCGTGAGGGAGCTCTGGGCCGCGAGCCAGGTCGCCTCGTTGTCCCTCCTCTCGAGCTCGTCGTACACGTCCATCGCGAGCTCCTCAAATAGATGATTGGCCAGAGCCTGCATCCACCATCAAACGCACTCGCGTTACGCGCAAACTTACGGCTAATTACGATTATATAAACTGGTTACGATTAGGTCTCTGGGAATCGCATCCAACGCCCTAACAGCTACACCACAGCGCAACGATTAAATTGAATAATGAAGGCCCTAATATCACTACATTAGGAAACTTAAGATTAGTGACGGGTAGATACAAGGTCTGCCCGTATATGCAAGGGCGGTTCTAAAAAATTTTGTTGGTATGGGGATGATCCTGATTTTTTCCTGCACAAGTGACGACCAAGAGGGGTAGTCGCGGAAACAGTATATACCGAATCGCTTTGGGGTCATAGCGAGAGTGAATTTGATCCTACATCGTAAATTTGAATAGGCCTATACAGATTATTGGCATTGGAAGAACTAAAAAAGGATTGTCAATATGAATTACATCCGCATTTTGCAACTTGGAGTTGAAACCGCAACATAACTGCAACGGCTAACATTGAACAACAAATGACAAATTTTCTGTCCTTGCCATGAAATAAATATAAAATGATAAAATCAAACTGAAGATCAGCAGTATTTGAAAGTAAAAACTCAGCTTCAGACCCATCAAATGATTCAATGCTTCAATGCAAGATTTTTAGGACAGGCTCGACAGCAGTTGTTATTTTAATTTAAATACATTCTCGAAATCAGTTGTTATTCTCATTCCATTCAGATCGCCTTATGACAATGATCCAACTGAATTAACAGACCAATATTGGAAAAAACACCGGCCTGCAGCTTCTTCTTGGCGCCCTTGGCCAGCTCCGACACATCAGCACCACTGTCGGCCATCTCCGGGACAATGAAGTGCTGCCCGCCCCTGTGATCCGGTCGTCGGCCGCACAGATAGAAGGCGAGCCCGTCCGTCAGCTCGTACTGACACTCCAAAAGCCGGTCAGCAACGTCGGCATGCCCCTCGCTGCGCGCCAGGTCCGCCGGCGTCTGAGAGTTCCCGTCGAGGGCCGTCGGGTCGCTGCCGTAGATGAGAAGCAGCTCAGCCTGCGATGCCTGTCACCAGAGGTTTATTAATTATATGTATTATGTATTATTCACACACCCCAACATCCCCCTACACCACCCCAGTTTTTAGTTCAGGGACCGTGTGTAGCACCAAGACTATATACAGTCCGGTGCTATGCAAGAGAGCTGGCACAGAACCGCTCTCCCTTCTAGTCGCCTTCTACGACTCGCCCGGGGAGCTCTGCACTGTAAGCCAATTCTTGTTCCCCGACCTGCAGGGGGCAGACATTGACTGCTAAGAATGAGGTAAAACCTCGACATTAAATGCTAAGAATGACATAGAAACTCAAAAACAAACATTTCCAAAACGCTAGCTAAAAGCCTACCTGGCCCCACTGGCTGGCGACGTGCAGCGGGGTGTTTCCCTTGTCCGGATGCACGTAGTTCGGATCGGCGCCATTCGACAGCAGCCGCAGCGATGTCTCGAGATTCGACGTGCGCACGCTCGAGTGGAGCTGCTTACTGAGGTCGTCCGTCGACGTTCCGTCGGCGTCCTTGTGCTTGTTGACAAACGCGAGGAACTGGTACTTGGCGCGGATAAAGTCTGCCCTCGTCTGGTGGACTGGATCGCGTGACGTCGGTTTCCGCCGCCCCTGTAGTGTCAATTGAGTGTAATTACACTACAGTAATTATATTACTGTAGTGCCGTGTCACGACGCAATTACGACGTTAATTTTGATACGTTTGCGTCCATTTCTGGAAATATTAAATGCAATTATTCCGGATAAATTTCCAATCAAATCAATAATTTGAAAAATATATTTACCTGTTTTTATCCTTGTTATGGTATCGCTAAATTTCACTGCTCCTTGAATAAGCCTAGTAAAGTATGTTTTTAAAGATTTGCGAGGCCAGGGGCCGTAGTCACCATAGTCGCGACTGCTGAGCTCAAGCGAGTTTTGAGGTGGCTCCAGCTAAATTGTGAATGCCGTGCATGTGTTTTTGGATGGCGGGACCTCAAACCCACTCAGCTAGGCAGTCGACGATATGGTGACTATGGCCCCAGTACTCACAAGATCTATGACTTCTACCATTTCTCCCCTAACTCATTACCAAAATGCAACAGTCTTGTTAGCTGGTTTGTTGTTAACAGCGAAGCAGCACACGAGAGCCATTTTTGTCCCAGACTAATTAGAAAGGAGAGCATTTAGGAGAAAAGGTTACATATAAATCAAATGCCAATCTAGAAACTTAGGATAGCTAAATTTCTTTATGGAATTCAATGATTTTATCAATCAATTAATCAAATTTTCTTATTCTGTCATCATGCATCGTAAATCATATTTCACATCAATAAGGATATTATACACGATAAAAGAAAGGGAGGGAAAGATATACAAAAAACACGAACAATCACCCCTCATTGCGTGGCCACAGACATCAAGTGAACAATATTGTGGCAATAACAAGCATTGCAATAAATAAGTTATACGGGTACAAGGTAAGAAGGTACTGAATAGCTCCTTACGGGAGCTGACACCATAGTGGCTTAGTCGTACAGAATCAAGAGTAAGACTTCAAAAGATGCAATTTCAAATGATTACAATTTCAAATGCAGCAGTAGCGTTATGGTAACAACGTCATCACGGTACTGTAACGCAGATATAGCACATTATAGCCTAAACGTCAAAAGCTCGCAGCTCCACTCCCCTGTTTGTTCTGTGTAGGGTCGAGCAGTGTGTACTCCCATATGTTATTCGCGCCGCTCCCAACCAGCTGGTGCAGCATCGTGAGCTGCTGGGGGCACCACGACCCCTTCTTGAGTGACTTGATCTGCGACACGTGTCGGCCGAGACTGAGGTGCACGCTGCAGCAGCCGTCGCAGACAAGAACACCCCGGTTAATGGAGGCCCAGGAGGGGTCAAGGGCGCCACAGTCCGCGCAGATCTCCGTCGCGGAGCGCGTCGAGTTGCGCGGCATCATCGCGCTGGGTGGTAACTGATACTGCGCGGCGTAATCTAAAGAGAAGATAGAGTATTATTTTGTTTGTCAATTCTCAGAACCGGAAAAAAATAGAAGAAGTCCAGATTCCTTCAGGCGAACGAGTAGTGGAAGGCGATTGAAAGGGTGGGGGTTGTTCATTGTATTGGACTGTAACGGCTGATTGCTCGACCTCGATTTGAGAGCGAATTAACATCAGTCTGAAATTAGTGGTCCAAATTAAGGTCCTTGTAAAAGTCCTTGCTACATTACACGGTCTGTAAACCACAAAAGCCACCACCATCGCTTAATTTGTTCATCATATTCAATAGCCTATAAGAAGATAGAAGTACCCGTCTAGGATGTCTTTTACTAAATACTATCTGGATAACATTCAGACTGAGGATGGGCAGATAATGAATATAATTATTATAGCCATAAGTTGTATGTCAGAGGCCTGATGCCACATGAAAAATTCTATCGTCCATTTTTAACCCCTAGTTGCAATACCCATTTTGCGGCTTCGCGGCTTTGGGATGCATTTTGATTCACAAGGCATTTCGAACGAGTTGCTTATATAGTTAAGGAATACAAGGTTTGTGAAAAAAGGTGTTTGAAATGCACAAGATTTAACCCCTAGTCGGATATTTTAGTTTAAATGCATTAGTAGGATGGCGCTATTTTGAAGCGTTTTTCATCTTTTTCTTCACTATAATGCAGCAAAACCAATGAGTGTTAAGCATATCATCCATCTATAGTTTGTCATTCACTGTATTGTTCACACTGTATTCCCGTCAGAACCCGTCGCCCACTCCGACGGCAGCCGCTCACGTTGACCCCTCCACCTCCACGTCAACGGCTC
The DNA here is from genome assembly GCA_034695025.1 of Chamaedrilus cognettii. NCBI lineage: Eukaryota > Metazoa > Annelida > Clitellata > Enchytraeida > Enchytraeidae > Chamaedrilus > Chamaedrilus cognettii. Next base: position 7,697 of record JAQIWG010007087.1, read on the forward strand.
AGCAGGGGAAAAAAGCGGTGCGCCACTTATTTAAATCCCCCGACATATAATCGATAGCTAGAGCTTCGCTTGGAAGCATATGTCACTAATTCTGACAATTATTAACTAAGAACAGAAATTTCAGTCCGAATCTAATTAACTTTGTAATATTTACAACCTTTAATTACTTCCTAAAGCTTGAATTTTTCTCGCAATATGCAACTAAACTTCTCTCCTCAGATTTATCTAATTAACTACTCCAAAAGAATTGCTTTCATTCAAATTGAACCATAATCTAGCTGTCAAATTTTTCCTTATAATTATAACTTAATTTATCCGCTCCTCAGTCACAATCTAATGGCTAGCACTAATGTAGGCTCATAGAATAACTCAGATCAAAAGCGTTAATACTCAACGAGTTCATCCTCACCACTTTATCATTGTGATGAGAAAGACAAGATTCGGTAGAATGATTATCGCAGGAAATTTAATAAATTTTATCTATTTATTGTAATAATCAATTAAACATGATCTCAATCCGTCGAGCTCTTGCACATCTTTTAAGAATTTTCACGTGACATATATATTAAAAAAAATTAGAGTCCGACCGATTTAAAAAAATTCTTTTTATCTCATTTCCACGCTTGATTAAATGTCGGGATAGAATTTCATGTAAAATTTGGAGAAATTATAGGAAATATGAGAAAAGAAACCCCCAAGTTAGTTGATGCAAATCGAGGTTGCTCAAAATAACATTGTGTCGAAAAGTTGGTATGATCATTTGTGGTTACTCGGTAGGTTGCATTACTTTCTCTTCAAACATTTGATAGGTTGTATTTTTATTTTTATTTTTCACTATACCAATTTAACTTATGTGATTTTGTCTTACGCAAAATTTTTCATATTCAAAAGTAATTTGTTACAAGACAAATAAAAACTGAGTGCAACAATAGTTCGATGAGTCCGTGACCTATCTCTAAACTTTTGCAAGTGAGCAGAAACATCCGCTACTACACTATGACATTAATCAGCATTTATCCAGCAATCAGCATCGACACATTGTCAAGCTAATAAAAATTTTTGCTAGCAATTAATAGGGGTCGTATTACTTACTTCTTAGATATTCAAAAGAGGGCGACACTATATAACATGTAGGGCTAGGCCTATGTAAGTTACTAGCCCTAATAACATTTCATTCAATTAAAGACATTTGCAACAGAAAATTGAGTAAATCCTACGTCAATTTCAAAATATACAAAAATGCATCAGCTACATTTTAGAATGCGCTTATGCCGGCATAGACTAAAAATTTGCCAACTTTTTCATGCAAAATCAATTACATTTTTCAACACCACATAAACGCATGTGAGTTGCTATCAACCACTTTTTTCACCGTTAGAATGCGCTCATCTCTGGTTTCTCTTCAACCCGCGCATAAATCTTTCGCCTTTTACTAAAGATTTCCGTGGGGAGGAACATTACAATGAGTCTGTAGACTAATTTATCTCTGCCCTGTTCGCACAGGGTAAAACTGCAAAAAGAAAATGATTGGCGTTTGCAGGGAACATGTTACACATGGCGCGTTTGAACAAAGAGCAAATGAGCTAGGTCGACAAAGATAGCCTTAGATAGAACGGAAGCACAGTACCTTTGCATTAACGGCGTGCGCGCAGGCCGCCACGAGAAGATAAACACGAGTTTTGAAATTTACGGCAGGGGCTCACCCATTTTGGAAAATGTGTAGGCTAACATCAGGAGAACATCTAGAAAATGAACACAGAACACATTTTGTGGTGATAAAGAGAAAAAATCAAATAAATATGTGCCAGTCAAAAGAGGCATGTTCTCTGAAAAAACGATAAAAAAATTGGTTCAGTGGTGACGGAGTTACTGTGACGCAATGGTTTAAACTGGCCCTCCCTGGACTCCCTCCCAAATTAAAAAAATCTGTCTCACATCTTGTATATGAAACTTATTTTAAAAGATATATAGGATGTTTTTTTAATCCCAAGTAAGTTGCAAACAATAGTATGAAAATCTTCAAAATCTGACATAGGCCTATAGTAACAAAGTTATCGGTATTTTCAAAATTAAGGCGAGTCTACATTTACCGGTTATCGGGCGCAAGTTCCCTGAAAAATTACAAAATCCGTTAAGTGGTTTCTGAGTTTTTGTAGCTAAATGATTTTTGTCCCCTCAACTTTCACGAAAAAAACGATCGCTCATCTTATAAACAAAAATTTTTGTCAAAACGTTTCTAGGTTGCTTTCTAAGTGCCACACAATGGTAGAAAAAGTAGCAAATCGTACTTAGAATAAAAACGTCATCGCAATTCTTGAAAAAGTGCATGATATGGCCCATCCCAGGCCCCCATAACATTTCGAAATGAATTATTCAGCCAGGAACGCCTTCCCCAATGGCATATATATTTTCCCCTGGTTTCATTATTGTAGCGCTCAAGGTTGTTACCTACGATAACGTGAAAAAAAATTTAAATCTTGGGGGGGGGGGCTCCCGGGGGCACCGTTTATATTTTTAAAAATTTAAGCGAAACTGTATTATCGGGGCTTAGTCCGCACGTTCCCTGAAAAAATGATCATAATCCGTTCAGTGGTGGCTGATTAATTGTGGCGCAAAAGTTTTGGCCCCCACCAACTTTTATAAAAACCGTTCGCCCTTCTTAGATATCAATGTTTTGTTAATAGGGCGTTTTTTAGTAGGTAGTAAGTGAAACAATCTTGTGCAAAAGGCGTGAAAATCGGATTGAGAGTAAAAAAAGTTATCGCGATTCATGCAAAAGTGCGCGCATTGGCCCCCCGGACACCCCCACAATGTTTACAATTTTTTTTTCGCTGGAAACATTTTCGTTAACGGGAAAAATGTTCTGACCTTTATTCTAGCCTTATATGTCAGGAGGCGAGTCTCCGGGAATGCGCCAAAGATCCGTAAGAAAAAATAACTAAAAGTAAAATAAAGGTACCGGGCCGAAACAATACGGCGTTTGCCTATCGGCGCACGCCGTAAAAAGTTATCTCGATTCTTGCAAAGGTGCATGATATGGCCCCCCAGGCCCCCTTAACATTTTGAAATGAAGTATTCAGCCAGGAACGCTTCCCCATCGCATATCCAAGCACACCTGTATAATCCGGGCGTAGTCCGCACGTTCCCTGAAAAATAGTCAAAATCCGTTCAGTGTTGGCTGAGTTATTGTAACGCAATGGTTTTGGCCCCCCTCTTCTTTGTAAAAAACCGTTCGCCCAAGTTATATATCAATATTTTGTTAAAACATGTGTCGGGCGTTTTTTTTAGTAAGTAGTAAGTGGAACAAACTGGCGCAAAACGCGTGCAAATCGGACGGATAGTAAAAAGTTATCGCGATGCTTGAAAATGTGCATGAAATGGCCCCCCAGGCCCCCTTAATATTTTGAAATAAATTATTCAGCTAGAAACGCTCTCCTCAATGGCATATGTTTCCCCCTGGTTTCATAATTGTAACGCTGAAGGTTACAATTATCAACAATGACGTGAAAAAAATCGAAACCTGGGGGGAGGATCCCGGGGGCACCGTTCACTTTTTTCAAAATCCAAGCACACCTGTATAATCCGGGCTTCGTCCGTATGTTCTCTGAAAAAATAGTCAAAATCCGTTCAGTGGTGGCTGAGTTATTGTGGCGCAATAGTTTTGGCTTCCCCCAACTTTTATAAAAACCGTTCGCCCATCTAACATATCAATATTTTGTTGAAACATGTATAGGGCGTTTTTACTACGTGGTAAGTGGATCAATCTGGTGTAAAAAGCGTGCAAATCGGACTGATAGTAAAAAAGTTATCGCGATTAATGCAAAAGTGCGCGCAGTGGCCTCCCCGGACACCCCAACAATATTTACAATTATTATTTTTCCCTGAAAACATTTTCGTTAGCGGCAAAAGTGTTTTGACCCTTATTCTAGAGTCATTGGTCAGGGGTCGGGTCTCCGGGAATGCGCCCAAGATCCGTAAGAAAAAAATAAATAAAATAAAGGTACCGGGCCGAAACAATACGGCGTTCGCCTAGCGGCGCGCGCCGTAAAAACTCAAAATCATTCACAATATCGGGATCTAATGAATTATTTGCGATCTCCAACTTAGCGAACAGAACGAGCAGAATGAGTGAAATATTATAGACTGAGTCTCGTCTAATAGTTCTGCTTTTGATAGAAACACTTTTCGGATCAAATGCTGTATAGGCCTATAGTAGCCTCGCTCTCACACTACAGGCGTTTTTTGGTTTTAGACACGGCTAAAATCGGCGTGATGATTTAAACGATGATTTAAATGATTTACAAACGACTATGAGAATTGACAGGCCTTCGCTACCGAAGGCTATTTGATTTATAAGCAGGAAGAGTGGTTGTTGGTTCTTTAAAGCTTTAACCGAGCAGTGGTTGCTACGCTGACAGGTTATGATCGCAGCGTTGGTTAACGTGTCCACGAGCGTTGTTCTTGCAATATGTGCAAGGTGAAATATGTGACAGCGGTCTTCATGCTGCACGTCGCTTTCATGCAGATTTCCTCGAACAAAACCCGTGGCGCAGTATTCAGACACTCGTTCCCAGGGGCTCAAGTTAGTCTCTCACCGTGCGCTTCCATTATTCTGCGACTATGGCCGACACGGCTTAAAAACGATAGCAGTACAGCGATCGTTAGCCCACATTGTTCACTTTCCGACGCGACGACGACAAAAAGCTTGCTAACTGGAGAGGAGGCTCATTAGACTATCGCCGGTATCAGGGGCGTATAGCGTGAGGGGGATCAGGGAGGGCATTGCCCCCCCCTGCTGGGGTTTCTGCTCTCAGAAAAGTTAACATTGGTCTATAGTGTTTGCCCCTCCCCCACTCTTTATGGAAATTAAGCCTTTACCCCTTCCTGCTCTGAGGAAGTGAAACATTTAGCCCCACCCCCTGCTCTCTGTCTAATATTGTCTTGCTCCCCCATG
>JAQIWG010007088.1:0-12650 GCA_034695025.1 Chamaedrilus cognettii
GATTTAAGTAAGAACGCACCTAGCTGTACCGCAAGCTGCAAACCACAGTTTCAGATAACTTAATATTCTCTCTACATACATTTGTAACGAAACCGTTTAATCCATGGGCTACCAGCATGTCATATCAATGCTGCTTCGGCTGTGGTTGTCTGGACGCAGCATGACCTTAGATCACATCCCAGCATCCCGCTGAGAATACTTGAATGCTGGTGGGAGGAGCAAGCATGCAGACGTTGTCTAAACATCTCAATGGGATGTCAAAAACTCTGTTTATGTTAAACGCTGTTCCTGTGGGCCTAGCAAACGCTTGCTGCATATAATGGAATATCATGATGAAGCCGAGGCGTCCTTCTAAAAAAGTGTAGGAAGTTTTACAGGTGCGCTGATCAGGCTGAGATACAGACTTTAAATGATCTGCTCAGCAGGGGGTATATGCTGTATTCATGAGTCTCTTTGCTGATTGATATTTTCAAGAGGTTTAACATTAGTTGTTATCACCTTTTTAAAGTGCTACGTAGTCTCTGTTTAAAGTGCTATGTAGTCCATTTAATTTGAATAGTTTTGAAGCAAAACCAGTTAAGATTGTAGCATATATAGATAGGTCAGCTTACAAAATTAATAGACTGAAATCATTTTTTCCGGTCACATTTACAAAACCGTCAAATTTTATGAAGCGGTCATGGCCCGTCAATGATGATTGAAACTTCCTTTCAAGTTTGGCAAAATTTACTTTTGGAGAAGACATCGCTAGTCTTATTTTTTGAAGGCGAGGAGGGGGGGCGTATATTCAACCATGGTCTTGAAATGCAATGCTAAACTGGAGAAATATACACCGGTTGAGTCTTACTTTTTGATCGATGTTTTTTTGGTCCAACTACAGGTCTAGTAAAAATATGGCTTGCCTGTTAAGTGCAGAAAATACCTCCCTGTTCTAAGGCTGCTTGATAAATGCTTCAGCTATTCTTCTGGCAGGCGACGCGCTATTGCCAGCTATTATCAATTGAACACAAAGATTTGTTTCTGCTGTTAGACAGGTTTAGATCGGTTAATATTCAATACATCTTTCCCTGAGGTTATTACATGCGTTGGAACCTGGGCAATGGGTCTATATCCTGTTTGCTGCTTCCGATGCTTCGCTGAACCAGTTATAAATAAAGTTTTATCAGTTTTCAGATATTGCTATTATAAATACCGACGGTGTACTACCTGTGGCATGGTGTACTACCTGTGGCACGGTGTACTACCTGTGGCACGGTGTACTACCTGTGGCACGGTGTACTACCTGTGGCACGGTGTACTACCTGTGGTACAGTGTACTACCTGTGGCACGGTGTACTACCTGTGGCACGGTGTATTTATGCAAATTTTATACCATATAATTATAATACATACTGGTATGTGATAATGATAATGTGTATGGCCTATGCCTAATATTATGCACATTGATCAGCTAAATAGGCAAATCTGTTCCCGACATTAAGGGGTTCCAATAAATTTGAGGGGTTCCAAATCTACACATATTGGGGTGTGTATGTAAAATTTGTATTAATTACCGTACGCAAGGTCAAATTTTTGGGGCGTATCCCAACAATCGTTTCAAAATATTTTGTGGTTCAATTCCTTAGTATCGCGCTTTTTCCTATCACTCTATTCAATATACTATAGTGGGTAATATTTTGAGCTCGGCCAGCCACTGGGTCATTATAAAGAACAAACGAGGAGGTGTTGGCAAGAGTTGAGAAAAAAAGAACACTTGTGGATATCATAGTGCAGAGAAAGGAAGCCTTCATGGGGCACATAATGGGAGGATAGGGCTTGATGAGGGAAATACTAGAGGGAAGAATGGAGGGCAAGAGGACGAGGGGAAGGAAGGGAATAGGAATGATAAATGAATTACTGGAGAGAAAATCTTATGGAAACATGAAGAGAAAGGCCGAAGACCGCCAGATGTGGGGAAGTTGGATGCCAGTCACCTGCCGTTTGGCAGTGCATTAGAGAGAGATTAATTAAAGATCTAACCCCTAGTAACTTCTAACTGCTATAAACAAATGCTCTGCCGTTCGAGCGGTTTTTGCACATTACTGGCATTCTAATCTAAACCTCAATCGTTACCTCATAGTTTCTCCATGGTGGATATAAAGTACATTATAGATAGCTGGTATCAGTTTTGACAGCTCATCAGCATTTCTGACAGCTGGTCTAGACTGGAAGCGTTTATCATCAAATCGGAAGATTAGGAAAATCTCTATTATACCCTAGCCTACATTTTGCAAGTGATTTTGGCCGAACTTGCACAACTGAAATAGATTCTAGAAAGCAGAGACTGAAAGGTTCTCTTGCTTGCCTTGCATGTGGTCATAAATAAATAAAATACCGGTAATGGAATATAGAGGAAAAAAATAATACTGATAACAGTTAAATATCTAAATGTAGTGATTGCTGCTGGCAGTGTGAAGTATGGCTTTATGAATGAATAGAAAATAAGTATTGTATGAAGAATTTATTATTTCGGATATTGGCCGGATTTCTTTGGAAACATGTGCTATTTTTAGGAGCAGACTAGCATGGGACGCGTCTAGTGTTCTAAGCTGGGTGAAAATAAGAGCATCGTTACGCTATAAACAGCCCATCATCACTTGCTGTCAGGCCTATGGGCCTCTGATGGGTATTGTATACGATACAATGTGACGTGCAGGCATGCCGTGCAGCCATTTACATCCTTTAAGTAAGGACTGCATAGAGAAGCGATATGCCATAATTTGCTTGCCTAAGATCAACTCATTTAAATTTAAGAAAAATGTTGGTTTTTGAGTTTTTTTTTGTTAAATCTATGGAAGCAAAAATTTGAAATTTATAGTGCGGCTTAATATATAGTTTGAGATATTAGCCTAGTTAAAACTTTGAATAATTTAACAATCTTTATCAATAAGAAATGTTTATTTTTTATTGCGTGAATAATGTACATGTACACTATGGCGGTTAGCACTGTCTTACCAGTCAATTATATGATCTTTGTTGTTTGATAATGAACTGTGGATCAATAGGACATTGAGACAGTTCTATCACATTGCTTCTTTTCAATTGAATGATATAATAACGCAGCGTGGTTTTTCCGCAGGGAAAATGCCAGCGGAAGGAGCCTCCGTGCAAATACCTGCACCCGCCGCAGCACCTCAAGGAGATCCTGCTGCAGAATGGGCGCCAGAACCTGATACTGAAGAACTTCCAGCTGCAGGCTATGACGTCAGGTCTCCAGCCAACCATCGTCCAGATGCCCGCCATGTATCCAACGATGGTGGGTGTGGGATGTGTTGAAAGGTTGCTTCCTTTTTTCTTTGCGCTTCTGTCCTGCATGTTTGAAGGAAGTGCACCTCTTTGGGCTCCTAGCGCTCTGTCTGCATCTTGTCGCCATGTTGTGGGCGCTTCAATTGAATGATTCTTATAAGAGCAGCCTAACGTTAGAAAAATTATATTGACTTTGTACAGCAGGCCATATTCTAAAGTTTTTGAAAATAGAGTTTAACATATTTGGATGAAATTTCGCTTTTTTTCCATTTTTGGCGTTATTAGTACCGTGTACACACATAAGTTTATTTTCTGACTCTGGAAGGGTTAATTTGTTAAGGGAAGTTTTAGCGCATGCATTTAAAACTTCTACACGGTTATTTACACATGTGCCGATTTAGGCTATAACTACGCAATTATTTGTTTATAACGACACATTTCCTGTGGCCTACCTGTTCTGTTAAATTCAACATCATTACTACACATATGGAGCAAAAAGCACTTTTACAGGAAGACATGATGTACAGCTAAAACATTGAACTTTGTAGCAATGTACAAAAAATGACAATGTTTGGCTATGTAAAAATAAAAATAAATTTACGACCGCAATTTTTTTCATGGCTGAGGTAACTAATTTTTGACAACAGCAATAGTTTCTGACGATGACATTGGACTATGAAGTGGCAACAATAAAGGTGCTCAATCATGTGTAGGCTGTTATTCTATGGATCTACTCTCTTATAAAATTTGAGACTTGCATTAAATTAGAGTGCACAATATATTTAATTCATCACAAACAGGAAGTAAATTTATTAGTTTCAACATTATTTAAACATCATAAATAGTTGACAGCGCAGAATTCCTGTTCGCTGGGCCATAAAATTACTTTGGGCTTGCCTCTCAATATGTTTAATAGGATAGATCCTGTAGTAAACAATTATTCTAACCAATTATCCACCCCGAGCTGGCTGTCTGAACGACCGACACTACCAACCTAAAATAGGATGTTGTTAAAAATATGGAAATTATTTCTTAAAGCGGATTTCGAGTACAAGTCACGTGCATTAAGGACTCCAACCGCTGTACATGCGATATGTCATTAATTGAAATATTACACGCACTGTATGCATCTAATGTATGTATGCATGTATGCACGCACTGTATGCACACATGTAATTTAATTTTGAAATAAATTTTTAAAAATAGAGTTTTAAAATTCAAATCAAGTATTTCATGATATTAAACTACATTATATTATAATTTTTGACTCTTCCACTTAATTTCAAGGTGCTGCATAAGCTAGTTAAGTGGCTGGCTTAAGTAGAAGTATTTTAGATTGTTGCACTGCAGAGTTTAAATCTCTCTATACCGGTCAGCCGTCTACAATAATTAATGCCTTTGACTTTGGTATTATGGTGTGGGGCTTTAATGCTTATGTCTTGATGTCAGGTAGCTAGTTGTAGGTTTGGACCCGTTGAGCTCTTGAAGTGCTCCGCCATGTCGACAAAGACTTCAAAATTGGTTGAGCACTCATATATAGTTAGCTTAAAATAGAGTAGGAGGTAAAATTTTATGATATATATTCGTTGGTTGAACAATAGCAGTTCTAACTGGATTAGTTAGCTAGCTAGCTGCGAAGTAGGCCTATTATATGCAAATTATAAGATCTATAAAATGAAAGTTGTTTTGAAATAAAAATATTCTGTTTTTGTTTTTTTGCGAACATTGTTAAATTAGCTATTAGGCTGAGCGAATTGTAGGACTTCAATTGTTTTCTGCTTCTAAAGATTTATCAATGATTTATTTTTCTCCCTATCAGCAATCAATCTGCAATTAATAATTGAAATTATCTCCTTCATTTTTCGTCCTTCTTGATGCACGTAAAAATGAATGATTTCTTGAGCTATTATCATTCTTGATAACGTTGCCAGCTTGACACTAATTAATTGACCGAGTATAGTGTACATGTAAGTTTAATTAAGAGGTCGTTACAGTTTTATGACTTCTATGCTTGAAAGGTTTAATAGTGGACTATTAATTATGAAATAAAATACTTGAATTTGGCTGGCTTTCTACTATTTACAGCGAGGCATCATTCAGTGAATAAGACATGTAGCTATAATGCCTAGTGATAATAACGCCTTGCTTTAAAATCGGATCAACTTTTTCATAAGAAATTTTTATTTTGAATGGACCGAAAGTTCTGTAGTTCTCCTTGTCCCCTTTCCATTATGTCAACCTTATTATAAACCTTTCTCAGAATTCTGTACAATGTTTAGAGACACACAAAATGATTTCAGATGACATCTTGTTTTTAATCTTGTGGCGCTAAATTGATCAATGTGATTTAAACGTCAACTCCTGTACATTTTCCGCTGGTCAATGATATACAAGCACTCTTCCATACCGACCTAGTGCTGCTATTAACGCTACTCAAGCGTGTCCTGTGATGTGTTAATTGCTATGTAGATTCGTTACTTTGCTTACTGTCAAGTGCTTTTTCACAAACTGCTATATAGTTGTACACTGCATGTTGACTGTAGAACATTTGCCTCTGTACTAATTGTCGCTGGGTGGTGCTCTGTTCCTGTTTACTGATGTATGACACTGGCGCTGCTGCTGCTGCTGCTAACGCTGCTGCGGGGGTTAAGCCGATCATCCAAGCCGCTAACTACCCTAATGTCATGATGCCCGGACAGTATTTCACCATGGTTAGTAGTAGAAGATTGCACTCGTTGTGTGTGTTCTTGTGTTTTTAGTCTGCGATGCACTCGAGCTGCGTCATGTGCAATACCATCATGTGACATGCAGTATTTGTAGGTTTATAGTTGGCGGTACGCCATGCTTTTTGGCCAATTTGTGACCGGGGCAGGGTTTTGTGACCGATACAATATGCTAAGCAATTTTGGCATGCTTCACAAGTGGCACAGAGCCATAGATTGCATGTACATGTATCACTGCATACTCACTGTTGGTAAATGGTAAAATCCAAGTTTCTTTTGAAAATTAATCAGAGCCGTTATCTGAAGGGACTGCAGGTGCCCAAGATGTAAATTAATTTAATATCTTTTATTGCTTTCCGTTTTCTGTATGAATTTTTCTGCTATTCCAAATATTTAGTTTTCTAGCGATATCTAGCCCGCTAAATACAGTCAATTTAGTTCTTACAGTATTAAATTGTTAGATACTGTGAGTGTTAGTAGTATACAACACGTATAGTTTTATGCCTACATCCGGATGTAAAAAAAATGTAAAAAAACTAAGCCGCTTTTCTATTACGGTTCGATATTAAAATTGTGTGCCATCTGTATATTTTAATGCCTCAATGCAGTTGAGCTTGCCTAGTTCATATCGATCATAATTTTGTAGCTTAAACCATTTGGCTACTGCGCACCGTGTGTTTGGGTAGCAACTTGTTTTCGTTTGGCCGTAATGTGGAATTAATTAGATAAACCCAGCTTTCAAAAGTTTTTTATAGGCGTATAAAAAATCTACGTGCAAGTTGTGTAGGGTACCAGTAAGACATCTGCGATAGCTTGAAATGCCCATGACGCAGGGTCGCGTGCATCAGAACTTATCTCTTGAGTTGTTGCCTGCTTGTGAATGCTGCCTTTTCACCCTTCTGGCGAATAATATTGATGTTGTTTTCTGTTCAAACAATATTTTTGTACTGCCGACGGCTGGCACAACAAAATATATAGCCTACCTGTGAAGGATTTAAAATATAGGGGCAATTTTTAATGCTTTAAATGCTTATCAAATTATGTATCCCTATATGTTGGATTTTGAATTAATTAATTTTGTTTTAAAGATTCTTCTAATTGCAAATATTTGCGATTTGAATATAATTCAGTGTTTTGCTGAATATTTTAAAGGAAGTATTATTTTAACAAGAGTTTCCCAAGAAACCTATGTATGCTTGTTTTATTGATCACTGCAATTTAATTAAGCTATGTTCTCTGTATTTTGATAAATTACACAATCGTTGCAATTTATTTACAGGTAGAGGTGAGAAATAGATACCAGTTTATTGATTTATGTAAAAATCTGTGTAGGTGATGAATGTTTATTTATTGCATTATATAAATCATCAACTTTGAATAAAGACATAGTTTGCATTTGCAAGATAGTGCTGTAGTAGCTTAGATTTTTTTACATTGAAATATGCTGCCCAATTTGTGTTCATAAATTTCTCAACATTAGCCTGACATTAAGACCTGTTTTTGAAGCCTTAAGTATCTGAGGAATGTTCCGGTTTGAATAAAAAACTATTTATCTATTTGTTAAATAGGGAAACTTAGCATGTACATTTTCACACAATTTTTTACTTACATAATTTTTCATGATTCGTTGACCATGTAATATTTTTATGCATATCATAGTGCTTTTGAAATTGATTTTCAAACTAATCGAGTTGATGAAAAATTACTCTGAAGGATAGAATCATAGCACATGTGCATGAGCCTAGTATTAATATATTAAGTCGTAATATTGTTTTATTTAACATGTTTAATTGTACCTACATGTAGACTGTTGTAAACCCTATCATGTAATCGTGCACATTGCAATGGGTGATCAGGTTTCTTGCAATGCCTAACTACAGTATTACCCTGCCTGTAGATGCCCCAGGGCCCCGCCGCCACGCCGCACCCCTACCTAATGGCCGCCCAGGCCCCCACGGGCTTCCACCCCTACTTCAGTCACCTCGGGGGCTCGCTCGCTGGGTTTCCCACCCTACTACACACCACGGGGGGAATGGACGCTTCTGCTGCTGCTGCTGCTGCGTCCATGTCAAACTCTATGACTGCTTCCATGCTGCAAGCAGCAGCAAACAGTCACGGCTCCGATCAGTCGTCATCCGTTGCCGCTAAGTACTTAGAGGTAGGCAGTTTGTTGTGCAATATCAAGGACTAGTTTTTTTTCAATGAAGAAGTACCAGAGATACAAACATGCTGGTATCTTTTAGCAGTATTCGTCCAATGAGTGAGTTGGTACTAAATACTTAAGATACCGTGCCATATTTAACTTTGCAAAAAAAACTAACCACCTTTTTTGTCATTTATTCCCCTACGGTAATGTCCATGTTTTCGCACAGATTTTGATGTACGCGCCCTGATGAGGACTGCCGGAGCTGGGTTTGTACGGCCGGATGCCCTTCCTGACGCAAACAAAATAGAGAAATATCTGGCACGGGGTTAGCAGCTAGCTACACTTGTATGTTTAACAGCCTTGCTGAAGGGTCTGTAAGAAGGGCCATACATAAAAGGAATGTCAGATAATATAGTATTATATCTTTCTACAAAGCTCAAATAATGTAATATTTCTATATTTCTACAAAGCTCTGTTGACAGTTTTGGACACGCTGTCATTGTTGTCTCTCCTGCTCAGAACACACCCAGTGGCCTCGGCGCGCCTGACTCCTCTTCCACCGTAGTGACATCTAGCAACCAGATAGTGATCCCATCGTGGGGCGACGACTCGGCATCCAACTCGCTCCCCTCCTCTACGCATGTCATGGCCGTCGACTCTAATGGCCTGACCAGCATCTCACCCTACGGCCAACCAGTCTACTACAAGGTCTGGTGCTGTGGCGTTCTGTCATTTTATCATTGATACATGTTGCTTGACTTTATTGGGTAATGGTAAAGCAGCGCATTCAAAATATGAGCACAATACAAAATAATATTGCACTAGGCTACAACAAAGAATTTACTTTTTTTGTCAACGAATGGAATTTTTTTGTAAAAGATTACATTTTCAAATTGTATTTCTAGTACAAATATTGATAAACTATCAATATTTGCACGGTACTCAAAGTAATCTTTGAACATGTAATTATGTGATTCAAATAAAATGCAATTCGTCAATAACGAAGGCTGATTATAGTCTAAAATGTTCAGACTTAGTCTTAGCTTATCAATGCATCTAAAAGATCAGTTTTTTGAGTCGACAAGGGTATCACTTCACACAAGGGCTCAGTTATCGATCTGGCCATTATTTATCCATGCAATAAAATCAATAACTAAAATGGCATTTTCAGTCAATAGCTTCTTTGACAAAGTGTTTTTATCGGTTTTTAAGGATGGATGTTATGTTATGGTATCGTGATGCCTGTGATAGTCAGCTGCTTCATCTTTTGAAGGGTGGGTGGCTTAAAATTCTGTGCAAATTTTTGCTTAGCTTCTAGATTTGTAGAATTGCTTGTATAGTTCTACACGCAACAGATGCAAATTTTGTTCACCTAACTTAAATTCTTACCAAAATTAGATATTGATATTTTATATGAAATATAACTAGTAAAAATGGTTAAACTTGAACCGTTTTTAAATTATTGAACCCTTTGCTTCAGTATAATGCATATGATTGGCCACATATTTGATTTTGATGGGTTCATAGTATTTATAGTCATTCCTTTTTTGTTTCAACGAATGAAATTGTTTTTAAGTAAAAACTTTATTTTATGTAGTAAAAGTAATTACTACAGAAATTCTGAGATTCAAACATGCTATAGGGAAGTTTTTTATTTGTGAGCGAATATTGAGCGTGTCGCTTACTAGAATTAGAAAGAAGAAGACAATGTAGACCTTTTATGTTTCCTTCAAATGTTTTTTGCTAAAATGTACTGACAACTATCACTTAGAATAGGCACAAAAATTGGTTTAGAGTACATACTGGCATAAATCAGATTTTTGTCGCGCATCAACTGTATCGGGTCAATGTAATCAATTGCATCATTGCGCGATTAAGCGAATTAAATATTTTTCTTATTTTGCTGCATTTTTTTTCATATCCATCTTGTGCACGTTGTTTTCGAATGTTTTGCCGTTGCTATTTCATTTTATTTAGTTTGCTGTTGAGCGTTGGCTGTTCTGTGACGCATTGATCGAGAATGACCTGTCCGAATTGTCTCGTATGATTAGAAATTTAAACTACTGAAGACTTCAGGAGTTTTTTGAACTGAAATTAATCATGAATTTCTATTACGTTTTTGTCAAAAACAATGTTTGATAGAATCGTTTCAAAAACGGTGCAGCTGAATAAAGTGGTGGCTTAGATCAGCTAATCTAGTTTTAGAGTGCTAGTGCTCAGTGTGTACTCACTGGCGCACCTGCTCATATGATTGCAGTGCCCACTCAATTAATGCATTGGCTGGGATTGTACATTGCTTGCAGTCTTCTCATTTTGTGTCTGCCAATGTTGTTGAGCTGTGTTACTTTGTACTGCTTGCTGATATTGTTACTAATATATGTTAGTGTTTAGAAATCGTTTTCAAAAGCAAGATGTAGTTTTGTAATTTTATCTTGCCATAGGCCATTCTATGGTGAAATAGGATAGTGTCTCCACGTTGGATTGTGTTGATGGATACCGATAAATTTAACTGGATACGATTCCTCTACCTACAAATATGTTTAGTATTTGAACAAAGTGAAGTTATAATAAGTTAGCTATTATTTTCGGTTGCATAGATCTATAGTTTCAAATGATGATATGTAAGAATATTTGGCGTTCCTGTTGATCATGCAGTAGTAGAGCGAAATTTTATAGGTAGCTGCTGTAGACCTGTGTTCGTGATGCGAACCTTAAGACCTTAAATTTTACTCCTTGGTGCTTGCAATAGCACCAGAATCTATCAAGTTTTCCATGTTAATGCATGATCGAAGGATTGCCAACTATTCAGTTGAATGTAGGTGCTGAGAGTTGCTTGACCACTGTGCCTGTGTTGTGTTTCATCGTCTTGCGATGTCGCTGCTGCTGCTGCTGCTGCCGCTTGCTTTTGTGGCTTTTCTTCCGCTCTACCGACCTGCTCGTCCTATCCTACGATTTCATTGGTCCACGTTCGTCCATTTGCTTCGATCTCATTGGTCCGTCACGCTTTGATACTAATAGCGTCAGGTGGTCGAGGTGATGACGGGGGGCGGGGCTAACGCGGGAGGGGGCGTGACTAGAAAGCGCGCACACGACCCTAGCGATGACGTCTACCTGGTACTGCCTCTTCACCTCTGCTTTGCACGTTAATTTGCATATTTTTACCAGTTCACTAGTGTCAGTATTGTAGATGGAAAGTTTGTAGATATAGTAGCTGGGAGGTACTGTAGATCACTATGATATACTGAAAAGTGTTTATTACAAGATTAATATAACTTATACTGCTGCGATTGCTCAGTGGATATGTAAAATAATCGAATTAAATTCTGTGTTGTTGACTAAAGTGCACTCTTGATATAGAGTTAACATATTTGATAAAAGGCCCATATGCTAACACTGTTCATGGGTTTCATTCAGTTTTTCAGTTGCGTAAATTCTTAATTATTTTTAATTCATTATTTTTGACTACTCCTTATTATATGTTTATTCGTTTATTAACTATAAGCGCTGTCAAATAGAAGATCTTTCATAGTTTTAATCGATTTTGCTATTTACAGTCAAAATTTGGCAATTACCAGCCCATCATGTGTACTGAATTGTATTGATTTTCACCCCTAACAGAGCTTACGTATGGCAAAGAATGAGATGGTGCACTATGTGAATTGCTTTTTTGTGAAGCTCGCATATGTTTTTAAGCATTAATTTGGTGAATTGCTGTGCTTTTTTGCTTGTGAGCATGATAGTGTTTTTTTTGGCTTTTTTGGGTGGGGCGACACTTCTGTGATACCGCACGTGATCAGTGCACTCCTTTTATTTTATGTTGTTGTTGTCGATGCAGTGTAAAAATAAAAACGTTTTAAAGCTCTCTTTTGTTATGGTATACAGGTGCTAGCTTACAAAACATTGACCTAACGTAATTCAGTCTAAAATTTGATTGAAACCTATTTGCTACGTTTTAATTTTTTTCGATTTTATCACATATCTTATTATTACATATATTACTAAATATACAGACTACAATTAATTATATTATATATATATTTATTATTATTATTATATAGATGTTATTATGTTTATAATATAAATATTATTAATTATATTAAGTTATATTATTATTACAGTTATTGGCAAAAATTATGTTGTGAAACGATATTAATAAATTGGAATTACTCTGAAAATTTGTCTTGGCAGAGGCAGTAAGATTTATGCAGAATACAGCTTTAGAAATATTAAATGGAATTTAATAAATTTGCCTTCAACTTGATGCTGCCTTTAACTTGATGCTGCCTTCTTGATGCTGCCTTCATCTTGATGCTGCTTTTAACTTGATGCTGCCTTCAACTTGATGCTGCCTTCTTGATGCTGCCTTCATCTCAATGCTGTCTTCTCGATGCTGCCGTCATCTTGATGCTGCCTTCAAAGTGATGCTGCCTTCAACTTGATGCTGCCTTCATCTTGATGCTGCCTTCATCTTGATGCTGCCTTCAACTTGATGCTGC
>JAQIWG010007089.1:0-12650 GCA_034695025.1 Chamaedrilus cognettii
AAATGTATTGAAAATTTTCATGAAGGCACGTGTCCATGGGTGTTCCAAGGCCCTTAAGAACGTTTTATTAAAGGGGATATAATCTGAGTGTGTTAAATACAGTAAAATTGTGTAATGCTTTATTTGCAGACAACCACAGGGGGAATAGTTAGTCTTTGCCCTTGGAAACAATTTCAGCTGGACCTTTTTCAGCCGGAAAATAATGTAAAACATTAAAGCAAGATCGGATGAGAGACTTGAAGGGTTAGGAAGATCATTGCGAGAGGCATAAAATGCAAATAAGTTGAGCAATCTCATTCCAACACATAGAACAATCGCGATCTTAAAACATCAAAACAAAATTAAATCTGTGAATTGCCAAAGATACGTCGAAAGAGACTGAAAACATAAAATGTTGCTAGCAATAATGATTATTTTAATTGGGCCCGTTTATTGAAGAAATTAGCGTTTAAAAGCGATCACGTGATGCCGGTAATTAGGTCTACCTTAACAAGTTTTATGTTTTGTAAAAATGTAAAAATATTCAACGGTAAATAAGCTCAGTGAATTTTTGTCAATTTGCCTACAGCATCCTCTAGTGATGACTACACGCCGCATTTATATTTCAGCGTCTATTTTTAAACTTAAAAACCGCACGAACTATTCCATATTATTTATGTAAGTATATTTAAGGCGCACCTTGTGGAATATATACTCCGTGTGTGTTGCTGTTGGAAAAAAGAGTTTTACAGTTTACAGAGTTTTACGCCAAGAACACAAAACAGACTACAGATATAGGCTACGTGCAATACCTAACGCTTCATATCAGGCTAGGAGTCATGATCGCATGCCAGATTGCTGTTGCGTCGCAGATAACGAATCTTACAATCTCTTGTTAGTAGAATATTAATAACGTCAAGACCCGACTCGATAATTCTGTCGTTCGTGCTTCCGTTCCTATTCTTCTATTCGTGCAAAACTATCCCCCTTCCTCGTTCGCGTTTTACATGTATTTTTGACAAGTCAAATGATTTCCGGCATCTAATCTCCCTCATCGACGGATGTAATTAGCGAATTGCCTTCCTGCTTTATCTAATGACGTTGGCGTCAGCAGCGTTGACGTGGAAGGCCCCATGGCGCTACTGGCACTGTCACGAGACGTGTGATGTCGTAAAACCGTCGTGCGCTGCTTGTTATACGACTCAGCGAGCGCGCTGAATCTTGGCCGTGCCTCTATAAAATGGAAGACGGAACGGAATTTTTAATGGGAAAAAAATGGCTTTGACCGGAAAAAATGGCAGCGATAGGTTTACTCTTCAACAACATATACATTTCGCTGGTTTTAAATTTATGACTTATTCTATTGTCTTTAGTGTAATCGAATTTTATTTTGATCGATTCAGTATTATTATTCAAATAGATATGAATAGACACACTTTGACTAAACATTCGTAAATACTCTTCGCAAGCGCACCACTGTTGCACGTCTTCGCCAAGACGGACAATTTTTTTATTTAAAAAAATTTATCACACAAAACTCAGTAACTCTTAATACCAGTGTTGTAAGCCTAGCGATGCCAATATCACATAACTCCATAAGGACGTAATGCAGTGAGGTTAGACTTTATATGTGAGATTTAGAAAATCGTGACAGGGGTATTTTCAACCGTGTGAAGGTGAAGCATCCATCCCTCCAAAGTAGGCGTACATTGCAGAAGATAAAATATGGAAGAGGAAGATATATATTCTCACGTTGTAGACCTATTGCAGAAGATACATTATTATTATGGAATATGATAATTGATGTGATGGACGGTGGCAATAACTCTTCAACAGCCGCACGTAACCATGTTTGAATGAAACTGTATTCTTCAAAGCGTTAAAAACCTTGTTTTCACGCCCTTTGCGAGCGTACAGTCTAGGCTATATACATTTCCCGCGCGATATCTAGTTAGTTGCAAATTTATGGTACTTTCCCTCATGATGACTTCCACATCAAGCTGATGCTGGTAGCTACATGTAGGTGGCGGTATGCCATTCATACGCATCGCATCGCCGGGAGATGATAATTACTATGAATAATATATTGTCTTGACGTCCGTTTCGGCGTCCGAAGCATCTGTAGCGCAGGCCTCTGACCTTCAGAAACAACGACCGGAGTAAGAGGTCATTTCACGCCAGCCATATATAGCACTAGAAGAGAAAGAAGAAGGGAGTAATTCATCGGGCCAAGGTCCCTGATGACGTCTTTGGTCGCCGAAACGGACTCTAAGCTCAAAAAATAATTAGTAGTAGGCCTATAGTAGTAGCGGCAGTAAGCTTGATGAATGAATCTGTGCTTCACAATGCAGCGTACAAACTGTCAACTTGTTCACTGGCGCTGCTGTTTACAAGAATCTTATAAAATTGATTAACGACCTTGCTAAATTACAACATTGTTTGGGAGCCTAACTTTTGCAGCCATTTATCGATATGATATAACCAAAAGTCATGCTTGTGCTTCAATCAAGCGCTGGATGAGCAGGCCTACAAACAAAGTAATGAAAACTCACGGCATGAGGAGTCCAAATGATATCCAAAACCGCTGCACTTTGGTTCCACTCAACCAAGTACTCTCGTGTGTCAATCGTCTCTTGTACGGCTGGGTTGAGTTGGCTGTCCGATACATTGCGGAGTGCTGAAGAGGCTCCTACAGCGCTCAGTGCAGCAATGAGCAGCAACATTGTCCTGTGCTTCCAAATCATATCGAGTGTTCCTTGAGGCGCTATTTTCTGGTAAATCTGCTGAAATCTGTGCTATAGCATCATAGTTTACTCTTTTGTGCGAGCTTAACTTATTGAAATGTTTCATCCACCAGGGCACAGGGCATCAGTTTGCTAGTCAGGCATGAGAGATGATGTCGCCTTCCGTGATACCAAATGGCGTAGGCTTCCGATAGTCCCACCTTCGTAGGCCATAAATGGTACACACGAAACGTTAGACGTTCATATAATACGCAGAGGCCTAGCTATTCTATCCTTGCCCAGTAAGTCCCTAAGCAAAGCTTAGTTACACGCCGTGTAGCTTAGCACCTGCAAAATTTAAGTCCAATTAAAGATCTAACTTCTCGTTTCCGTTCATTCATCCGATAAATAATCCCAGACGGCAGCTATTGCCAGGTGCATAAGGCTTCACGGTTGGAACCCATCTGCGGTCTCAAGCGAAGCGTGTTCACCGTACGGACCTCTTCACAGCAGCGTGATGCGCTGCTGTGAAGCTTGTCACGGGGAATTATTTGAGAACAGTAATCGACTCGTGCATTTTCCTCGCCTAGTCTGCGTCGAACAAAATCGCAAAATACTACACGTGCATGCGACTCTAACCTGATTCAAACTCTTCCCGACGCTAAGCTCAATCCCAATCTATCCCTATTCAGAGATGAGGGGATTAAAATTATTTTTGGTATTGGTTTAAATGATTTTTCGACTTCATTGAAAAAATTTCATTAGGGTCTACTTTTGAATGCGATGGTATTTTGTTTTGAAAATTCCCGAGTTTGCTGCAAATTATGTCAGCTAAGGAAACATCACAGGCCCAGTGAGCGTGTGCAATTTGTATCAAACTTTGTAGTTTTTTAGAGTTACGTGTATCTCTTTCGTGCTATACATTAAACTATATATAAGTAACATCTTTCGAGGTATAGCCTACACTTTTGCTATAAGCAAAATTGAGTTACCACTGTGAATGTGGCTACATTAACTTCTTCCGTGCCTTACAGATTTTGTAATCAACTCAGTATACAAGTATAATATGTAAGTCAAAATTGATGTCGTCCACTCGTGACTTTCCTTACATCATGTATCCTTACATCATGTATCCTTACATCATGTATCCTTACATCATGTATCCTTACATCATGTATCCTTACATCATGCAATACGCCGACGTCTGCGCTCTGAATAATATAATATAATAAACGCTAAGTTGGTTGGCAATCGCGTGCCGACCTGGCATCGAGCGAAACTATCGATTGCGAGAATAACGCGACAAGCGTCTTCAGGCAGAGCGGCCCTGTGCACTTAACACGCCCACTTTAGAATGTAACTTTAACAGTTGGCCTTGACTATGGCTAACCAAACTCTATCCATAGCCTATCCTGACCCCGAACCCAGCCCTAGCCCTGAATTTTTAACCCTAACGGGGCAATATTCCTAAGTTTAAAAAAATGATATTATGTCGGGCGGATGATTAACAGTTGTGTTATAAAGGAGTGGGCGTGATATGTGCAGAGGGTAGCTTCTTCTACAGCCGCTCTTGTGACGCGGCCTTAAAGGAATGTATTACCGTGCAACCCGACTCAAAAGAGCCGCGTACGTAACACGATGAAATAATTATCAATAGAAATCAATTACCATCAATACCACTGTGACGAAATGAAAGCGATGAAATGAAAAATTAATCAGATACCGGGGTACAGCAGGGGGCGGATCCAGTTTTAAAAGTGTGAGTGGGGGGGGGGGTGTGAGTATTTATTGTATGTGAGATGACGCAACTCCTCTCAAAAAACACAGTGCGGGGGTGAGGTGAGGCGCTGGCAAACATTATAGCTGTGATTTTTCTCTGTTTGAGGGGGGGGGGTAATTTTCTATATAACGGAGGACATTACATATTTTGTGAATCAGTCCAGGAGTTGAGTGAGATCATTAAATTCTCTGTGCAGGCTAATTTTTTGAGTGAAATCTGTAGTACTAGAGTGGGGGGATGACCCTATTGCCACCATACATGAATCAGCCAAATGAGAACGGTGTGCGATTGTGCGATGAAAGCGAATTCCTGTCTGAGAGGAAACTGTGTCTATACGTGGATCCATACCGGTCGATTCGCGGTCGATCCTAGATCGAACTCGAACCAGGTTCGAATCGCTTCATTTATTGATCGCGTGCGATTTTGTTTCTTCCGTAAACAGGAACCAGAAACACACTGTCAGGCGTCGCTTTGTGTTTAGGCCAGCTTTGTGTATTTCTATCGCTTATTCTCTGTCAAATCTAACGTAGGGTGTCAATAACGAGGAGCCTATATATCTATAATAGAGGCCTAGCCTATGAGCCCAGTTGATAGACCTGGTGTATTAGGCCAGTTTAATATTTGCTTCGTAGTCTAATCACCAATAGTTGCTAAGAGCCAGATAGGCTATCAATTAGCGCAATAACATTGTATTACCGGAGTATGCTTTTAATTCAGTAACAAGTCTCCTTAAAACAAATCTCTTGCAATAAAACGTCGTTGCTGCGTCGAGTGCTTGCCTTGCAAAGGCTGCACGCAAGCTACAATAATTGCACGAGTACCCGAACACACGCGCCTATGTACACTGTTAGACCCAGGGCTTCCGCTTGTTTTTCTGGCGTGCAGACGCTAGGACCCAGGCGCTTTATCGTCTCGCGGCACCAGCGTCCCCGTGTTCTAGTGTCGCATCCATTAGAGTAAGCACGGTGCTACTAGTAACTATTATGGCAGACCATACATACATGTATGTAAGCCTATATTGATTATGTTATGCGCTACATACATGTATACAGTGTACCGCAATTACAGAGACGCCGAGACCTATGTAATCTGTCGTCTGAAGACGCCCAGGTATACAATATTGACGCGCAAAAACGTTGGAGTTAAGCGTACCATTTTTGGCGTCTGAGTCAAATGTTCTGGCGTGATAGACGCCGCGACGCCGGTTAGCGGAAGCACTGGTCATACCTGTAGTTAGCACGGGGCGCTGCATTCTGCTGTTTGACGTCAGAGAGGAGGAAGTCATTATATGGCAGTAACACCAGCGCGCCTTTATTTGACTAATTGCCCAAACGCTGTCAGCATTCCAATATGACACTAATGGTATAATCAGGCAGAGAAAAGTCAGCAATGTAGGAACGTCAAACTTCGTAGAGTTCGAACAGCGAAAAGTACGAACACTGGCGGATTCTGGAGTTTTTTCGTCTGAGGGGAATTTTGTTATTAAAATATATGGCATCCTTTTGCAAGCAAATCAAGGCTACGGGAGTGCACGTAGATTGTAGAATGGGCTAAGGGTAAGGCCTGGTTTGACCGCTTTCAGCAATCCCCATAACTGACTTCGCTGTTCACTTCCACATTCTAGATTTCTACTTCGAATTCAATCGCTAGATGCATCAGCTACTGGTTGAGTCTGCTACATATAGGCGTCCTGATCATTCTCAGTTCGCTAGCTGCTTTCTTCAGTTTAAGCTACAATTTATTCGTTGCCAATGACAAAGAAAATTTGGTCTATTTCGATGGTTTAGTACTAAAAGTACATCAAAGCACATTCCATCACGTTGGACCTGTAATACCACAAAGTTGCACTACGATGTACTCAATTGTACCCTCAAATTACAGCGTTTAACATTGTTAACATAAAGAAAAAAAAGAGACTTGGTTGTCATTTTTGAGCTGCTTGCAATGTTCTCTAAAATTAAAAGTGCATAAAGTCACTATTGCAAACGGTTCTACCACTAGAAGTGCATAAACCAACCTACAGATGTACCACTCGTTCTAGCGCTCAAGGTGCATGAACAACGTAAGACAAACAAGACATGAGCCAGTGTACATGTAGGCCTACTGCAATTGACGTTCTATTTACATACATGCAACGGCATGGTGATTGCATACCCATTTTCTTTTCTTCATTATTTCATCATTTATATTATGCTGATTCCTGGGTATTCAGAAATTCTCGGTTTCGGCGTGACAGAATTTCCTGGGTTTCGGCGTGACAGAAATTCCTGGGATTCGGCGTGACAGAAATTCCTCGCATTTACCGTGACAAATAATCCTGGGCTTCGCGTGACAAAAATTCCTGGGTTTCAGCATGAAAAAAAATTCCAGGGTTTCGTCGTGACAGAAATTCCTGGGTTTCGGCGCGACAGAAATTTCAGGGTTTCGGCGTGACAAAAATCTTTAGGTTTCGGCGTGACAGAAATTTCAAGGAAGAGTCGGCAATAGAGCAAACGCCATCTTGCTATCACCCAGCAAGGCGTCTTGTTACGCTAAATCTTGTCGCTGAAGAAGTCTGCTTAATCATGCGTGACATTACTCCCCTATGGCCCTTTCAGTGGACTATGACAGCCGTTTCGTTGAAAGCGCTGAATTTGACGAATTAACGGCTTGCACTTGACGACAGAAGAATTCGTCGAAGACAAGCGGGCGACAAGTCCCTTGTGTAAGTTGTGTTGCATGGCCTGGTAAGGCGCAGTGGGCTTGAGAAAACAATTATCCCCGAACAAGATAAGAACCGATGACAATTAATGATCGATTACAAATATGGTATATTTAATTACAATTGAAATATACAGTAAAATACATTAAAATACAGTTAAATACAGTAAAATACATTAAAATACACTAAAATACACTGAAATACACTAAAATACATAAGAATCCATTGGCAGACGTGAAAATAAGTTAAAATATTAATCGCGATGACTTAATGATAACTGGTGATAAACGATAGCGCAGAAGTTTTTTGTATGCATATAATGATAATCTTGATAATCTTAGCAAGGATACAAAAATTATGGTTCAGATATTCAGATATCCAGTCAATTAATTGTTTCAGCGCTCCCCATAAAGGGGCAGGCCGTGAGATTCTGCTAAGGGCTCGGACCCAGGGACAGCAGGCTTTTACTCGGACCAGTACAATGCCATATATGTGTGCACATGTACATGTATAGGGGACATACATTTGTAGCGTCATTAATTTGAGCCGGATTCACTAGATAGGCCTACATTATGTACAATGATTAATTTGTATGCAGACATGTACTTGTACCCTATAGTAAAGCAAAGTGGACCTTCCCGTGGCTAAATCCATAACACTTCTACAACAACGAATCTTTCCTTGATCATTTAGGATTACTTCGCACGCTCTCTGTGTATTGGTCGGAGTAGTGTCAACTGGACCCTGAATAATGACAGCTGCGCGGCCTTAGTCCTAGTTAGTATCGGACGTGATGCCTCACTGTAGGGCCTACGTGTACATGTCATGCT
The DNA here is from genome assembly GCA_034695025.1 of Chamaedrilus cognettii. NCBI lineage: Eukaryota > Metazoa > Annelida > Clitellata > Enchytraeida > Enchytraeidae > Chamaedrilus > Chamaedrilus cognettii. The sequence goes on from JAQIWG010007089.1 coordinate 8,014, forward strand.
TAACGTGACACCTCGCTGCGAGCGCTATCAATGCGCTGGTCCAAGCGTCAGCTTGCTCTTTCAAGGCGTGGGGTCTAAAGTCCAAACGTCAGCCGAAAGTCGTGATTTACTCTCAAGGATCGGGTCGTGCTGCCCCGACAGGCTCCCTCGCACATCCCGCTTGGGTGGACATGGAACCCTGCTGCAAGAGAATAGGAGCGAAGAAAGAGGGGTGGTAGCACCCCCCCCCCCACCATCTCCCCGATTTTGATGATTGCACTACCATGGAATGAGTCAAAGGAGACGGAATACAGTTCACTGATCAAGGGTTGATCTAAAATCAAGGGAGTGAAATTTTTTGAATTCAGCAAATTAACGATATAGGAAATGCATTATGGTTGCAATATCTCTCATTTTTTTAATCACTCACTTTTTAAAAATTCTACCAATGGGCCAGATGATTAAGGTCCCATGTGCCTCAATTTTTATCAAAAGAAAGATTTATTTCTGGTAATTGATCTGCAACGCGTGGAATCGCAGATGCTCAGACTAGTTGAAGAGTCCAAACAAAATTGAACCCGGGTTAGGCTAAGAGACATGCAAGTTCTATGTTGGCCTACAAGTGTACATGTAAGCTCATGGTTTTATACAATGGAGAACTCAACATGCTGCATACTTTTTTTAATGGGCCTCTCTAAGAATCAGCAAACGGCTCAAGAAAGGTGGCCGATTATAATCGTTAAGTGCAGTTCTTCTAAAACTATATTATTGACCTAACATTTGTTATTGTTTTTATGATTTGTTTGAGTTTTTATAATCTTGTATGATTTTATACGGGTCACATTTTACTAAAACTTTGTCGACGAACACCATCAACTCTAGCCGCGTGAGCGCCCCCAGTCCAGTCGGGGATTTAAGCGACACGTGCCAGGATTTGTGTCTGTGGGGTCGTCAAGGATGGACGGGTGGGGGGGGGGGGCGTCAAGGGTGGAGAGGGGTGGATTGAGGGAATGAGGCAGAATTTGTCCCGAGCTAGACAGCTTATTACAGAAACTGAGGAACAGCCCAACGGATAGCATGTCATGTACTTTGTCAGCCGAAACTGCGATAGGTCTCATCTTTAGAGACCGCATAGGATCAGTGTTCCCAAATGGAACGACCTGGCACTATATCCTACAGAGGGAATCGAAACGACTATCGCTATTTTGTCAATTTTTCGCCAACGAATCCACTAGGTACTGTTAGAAAATGCTTTAATTTATTTAAAATACCGCTAGCAATCTGGGTATTGAATAGTATTGATGGAGATAAATACAATCCGCTTTCATTTATAAACCAACGGAGTTGAAAACCACAAGGAGTGCATGCGGCACTGGGAAGAACACGCATTCATATGCTGGAGCGAATTTTAGGTGACCGCCGAGGCTAGGCTATTTACAAGCGCATCATCACACGCGCGGCCTGCTCGGTGCGGCAAATAAACGGTCTTTTCAACTAAATCAAAGGTAGCGAAAGAAAAAAAAAATAGCAGACAACGTGACGACTCTACTGCACAATTTTTTCGCAGCCTTCAGACTATGTTTTCAATCCCGAAACAAACATCAGTTTTGATGTACAATCCGCAGCCATTGCTTGTCGATGAACAACGCAATGGAAGAGTAAAAGCAACGAATGTATTTGCAGGATGAGAAAACCTCTAAAGTCGAACAACGTGAGAATAAACGACTATGTGACGGGAAAGCGAGCGCATAAAGAATAACGTTCGCAAAAGCGCGCGAAAGTGCCGTTGAAACGACCGGGAGCAATGGCGGGGCGGAGATTAAAAGGCGCTAAAGAATATCGAGGCAGCAGTATGTCAGCACAAGCGTCACTGTCCGTGGTCGCAGCTGCGTTGGACGTACGCGAGGCGGTGAGAAAAGACTAACATTGCAGAGGCAGAGAAAGCCAGCTACCATCAACATCACTGTCATAAACATTGAGACCTGCGCAGTGTGCGGTGTAACAGCGCATGGCGCTTTGCAGTTCGGATATGTATGCGCCCTGAGACAACAAGCAAACCCGACGGTCTTTTCGCTTTTTCCTTTTGGCTCATTCGGTTGTTTCTTGAAGAAAATGTAAACGCGCTGCTACATTTCACTCCAAAATCCAAACAGGCGTAATCTTATTTCTCTCAAATTGTTTCATGTCAGATGTCTCAACAATTGGTTGAAAAGACAAAATACTTAGCCTATTGGCTCAGCGACATTCCATTTGCATAAAACGCCACCCTATTCTCAGCTAGACTCTCAGCCTAATTTCAGCCTGTCTCCAGCCGCGCCAGCGTAATTTCGGCTTGACTCCCGCTGCGACGGTCTAATTTAGCCGGACAATCAAATTCACGCGAGACTTCGCTTGGCCGGTTTGCTGGTTTATCAGAGCCAGAGACGTGGATATAATTTAGAGGCGTGGAAGAAAATAGAAACAGCTAGAAATTAAAGGGGGTTAAGGTCCTGGGAGCGTATCTATGAATTTTATCTGCAATGACTACTTAGCAGCGTAAAGTTTCATGTGTCGTTCGTTAGAGACGGGCTGCACTGCACAGCTTATTTCCCAGTACACTATTCCTGTTGCACTGCAGTAAATAATTATTGCAATGGATAATTATGTTGCAATGAATATGACATACTACAGTATGTCATATTCACTGCAACATAATTATTCATTGCAATACTGCAGTGCAACAGGTCATAGAATAGTGCACACTAGGTCTTAAAACAACGATTGTGCTCTGGGATGGTCTTTGCCGTTAAATATTTTCCGTCCAAAATACTAAGCCTATAAAAAGAATAACTGCAATGAAAAAATCGGTTCAAATGAGGGGGACTAAGTTAGCAGGTCAGCCATCGCCCTTGAAACGTGCTGTACTATAGTTCACAACATCAAAAATCTATTGCTCCTTGTACAATCCCATAATTCTCTGCACCTCAAAACCCTCCTCCGCATCTATAAATTTGAGACGCTCTAGCAATCTTGCGTGCTGCGGCATACAGAGCGAGCGGCGTCCATAGTTTGTATAGGACTAAACTGCGTCGAGCAGTGGACTCGCATCACGACGGGAATGCTATAGTCTCCAGCAGTCGTCGTGGACAATAAATTTGGAGCTAAAATCTATGCGCGCAGGAAGACTGGAATTGAATTTACGGCAGCGGATTAGACCGAGAATATTAGATAATAATTCAGATCGGTAGGCCTAATAAAATCCAATGTGGCGTAAGTAATTGAATTTTTCGGTCATGCAGTACTAAGTTGCTGTGACATTTCATAAGCCGCTAACCGAGGAATATAACAAAAGGGTATAGCGTATATAAAAGTATAATTATGAGGCGTTGTTGATTCAAGGCGGAATAAGCTACGCGATTTTATCTAAAGTCTTTATTACATGTAGAAGTGTTAGCCTAGTTGTTTATTGCAAATATAGTCTAGTGAACGTTTAAAACACGACAGAATCGGATGCTACTGAACCTATAGCTTTTGAACTTTAGAACCGGTTGAACTAGCGTGCGAACTAGGCTGCGAGGTATACGCGAAGAATCTAAACTGAATCATACGCACTTTAAGAACCTCAGTGCCATATCAGAGCCTACAGTCGTTTCACTAATTGTTATAGCCCTGTATTATAGTTGCAATCAGACCAGTTTTCACCAGACACATAGTATGAAATAATTGAATACCCTCACAATGTGCTTTTAATCGGAAAACAAAGCTGCAGCCTGAGCAAGCAACAAGGTGGAACTCCTCTAAGTGCCCACGTCCGCATGCATCAACCATCAGCCAACTCTCAACTTCGTCAGCCTCTGCTTCTACAAAACGACGACACCGCTATCCTGATCGAGGAGGGAAGAGCCCTACTCGACCCCCACGCCATGGCCTCTGCGCCCCCTGCCCCTGGGGGGGCCTGCGAGGCGGGGGAGTCGGTCTGCTCGGTGACGAAGAACGGGAGGGCTGCGGACGTCCAGTCGGCTGGATCCTTGAAGCGCGCGCCCTGGAAGCTCAAGTATCAGGATTTCGTTCCCGAGAAGATGGCGGGAGGATGGGATAAGGCCGAATCATTTCAGTAAGCCTTTGCTTGTGTCTTGTTGAAATGCCAATTAAGACGCACGATAAATTAATTTTATGAATGATGTAAAGTAAATGCAAATCAAACAATACCTTCTTTTTTCTTTTTCAATACAAGCGATCATTTATTTATAGATCAGGGATATCAGCTTTCTCTGTGCGCCGGTGTCACGCATTGTCACGTAGGATAATTTAATAACTGGTTTTCAATAGCTGTAATTTTGATTAGGTATTTTCAGTAATATTGATGTTTAGTTTTTAAAACAAGCAGGCAATATAAATTAGACAAGCTTAGACTACGCCGTGCACAAACAGCGATTTGCACTTTGCGCTTGCTTTGTTATAGTATCATGCTAAATCAACAGTGCTACACTCGCTTCTTTCTACCTGCATACAAATTTCGGAGAAAATACTGCACAACATTTCATCGCTTTCGCAAACAACTACCATGCCAATGGTTTCACGCCTAATGAGTCTCTAAGTTTCGACAGTAGACTGGTACCTGTAACAATACAATGTTGACAGTAGACTGGTACCTGTAACAATACAATGTTGACAGTAGA
>JAQIWG010007090.1:0-12648 GCA_034695025.1 Chamaedrilus cognettii
CTACAGAATACATTACGGCCACGACCCCCGTTCAGCCTGTGGGTCCCGGATACCGGAGAGGTCCGCAATAGATCCGCGACGATCCTGGTTCCCTCCCTCGATGCGTTCGACCGATAAGTGTAGTTCAGATGATTGCGCCAGCTGCGTCCGAGACCAGTGACCAGTCTAAATAGAGGCTGAGTCATGGAGATGGGTGGGGGAGGGAGAGAGAGCCTGAGGGAGGTAGGCCGTGCTTTGTTTTTCACGAATGCAAATCGATGCACATCTGTTTTGTTTCATAAATCCTCCTCATTGCAGCCTTTCTTGAATATTTATCAGTTTATACCGCCCCTAAGCTTACCTACTTTTGCATAAAACATTTCATGTATACGGTATAATTGTGACACGAGATAACGAAATGCATAGGCCCACATAGACGAGGCCTACTTTGCTAAGATCAACGTTATGTGCACTTATAAGCGCACTTATGTGCGTTATAAGCGCATTCAATTCCCCGACAATACGCAAATTTCAAACATTTTGAGCTAATCCGTTTTGCATTGTCAATAAAAAAAGAATACCCCCGCCTTTTGTTTTCACCATGCAACTTTTTTATTCGCCGTCTCGTCGATAAAAGACGTCCGTGAAAAACAAAGCTATAGAGTTTTCCGTTTCTTTTGCTCCTGCAACCTTTTCAATTTCCAGTACGAAAAAAAGTGACGCAGTTCACAAAAGAACCCTCCCCCCTGTTTTCGCAATGCAATTTTTTTGTTCGAGATTTCTTCGTGCGGTAAATCACTGGAGAAGCTTTCAATTTCACGCGCCGTCGGATGGAAATGGCACCCGGAGCTCGCGCGATCTGGGCGCGAGGCATTCTGGGGCGGCGCGAGGCATTCTGGGAGGGTTCTGGACGGTGCGATAAAATTTGGCCTAAAGAAAAAATTCACTTTTATTGTGCGAGCGGTTGATTATAAAGGGCGCAAATAGTCTTATTTGAGAACGAGATGGTTGCAATACGTCAGCATGCACAAAATGAGACGGAGAAGATGCGAAGATCTGAAAACTCTTCAACTACAGCAAACATATTGCATAACATCTGTCAAGTTAGCAGGAACAAATGAAGACAGAATTTGAAAGCAACGTGCACAATAAAGGCGCATTTGTTGCGTGATCATGTGTGTAGTACCGGTAGTTTTGTATTCATCGTTTTTTATAATCAACGACGTGCTATCGCTTTTCGAATCACATCAGTGTATCGTGCGGCAGTCGACAATTCTAAGTCGTTCATGTACATTCACACATGCAGTTGTCTGTCTGTTATCGCAGACTATGACTTGTAGTCAAGTTGTGAGGCACGCAACAATGCTTATGTTTAGAAAACATGGATCTATCGGCAGTCGCAAACTTGACGAAACCTTTAAATGCAGCGTGTAGCCGTCGACTCGTTAATGAACCTTACATGTAGACCGATGTCATGTGATGCACATTATGCTAGCGACCCTGTGCGAATTATTCTCACTTCAGCTTTGCTAAGTTCGCAAGTTCTCATCACGTGCATGCTCACTTAGAACATGGCGGCTCGCACCAGTTGATGTAGCGGATGATGCAGAGCGTCATCACGTCTAATTGACTTTATTTCCTCCAAGTCTTTCATCAAGTCGGCCATGATGGGTCTGACCGTCTGAGGTCAGTGAAGGACGGTCATTCTCAGCTGACAGGCAATCCACTCATCAACGCTGGGAGTTGTTGATATCGGTCCGGGGGACGGGGGGAGGGGAGGGGGGGGAGGGGGGGTGCTAAATCTAAAAATATGAAAAAAATGAGGGTGGGGTCAATAGTATTAGCGTGATGGGGCCGATGTCAATTGCTATTGTAGCCTAGTGATAAATATTATTGTCACTGCGATGTTATTTTTTCTCAATTTTGCTTGTTGTTGATAGCCTATACCTGAACATTGGTTGAGGCTGAACGTTATCTACGGAACCTTCATACATATAACTGTATGTATGTAACTAAACGTTGATGAAATTGACTGTTCGAACAAAAAACATTAAACATACATGCTTCAAAGTGATTGGCGAGTTTCATATCCTTCTGAATCTGAAGTCGTCTTGCGGCTAAGAACATCCTTCTTTTAAAAAGCATTAATTTTTAGAACAACGTTGATTTAGTTGGATTTTCTAGCGGTTCTATGATAAACAACCGCTCTTGGAACTGTCGTGCAATGGGCTCGCTGATATCTTGCTGTTAGCTATTTCTGAAAACGCTAAGCTGAAGAAATTAGTTTGACCCGATATAAATTGGAAAAGTGATGAATCATTATTGATATCGAGGTTGATCATGGTTCTACATGTATATGTCTATCCTGCTCTCAGAGAGACCAAGGCGTTCCTAAACCGGATCTACAACGTTAATCCCAGCGACAACATTTTGTCGTATAGAATTATTGCCCCATTCCATCTTCACAAAATTCCAATTAAAATCTCACACCCTTGGGCGCCATTATTTACAGATTTCAAATCCGCTGCGCCGACCCAAAACCCTGGTTCACCCCCGGTCGCAAATTCTCCTGATTTACGGGGTGCGCGGCACGTGCTGGCGCTGCCGCGGCTGTTCTTTTTCCTGTTCATTAACTGTCCGGCCAAATTGCACGTCAGCGGGGGATCTTCGATCGTCGTGTCCCCTAATCCCCCCTGACCTCCCGACCCCCTACATCATCCCCCCTCCACCACTTCGCGCCTACGATCATTCCTTCTGTCCGTTAACGAGCCTCGTGCTGTAGAGATGCCGAGGATAGGCTGACGCAAGTCTTTCGACTTTTTCGCACCGGCGATTCGCAAAATTAATAATTTTTCCGCAAAGATTTGTAACATATCTTGGCTAGTTGCGCATTTCTTTCGCGTTAAACTAAAGATTCAAAGATTATGCTAGACGTGTGAGTAGGCTATCTTTACGTACATTTAGGATTACAGTTATGCAAGATAATAACTCGCTTAGTTTAGGCAATGGTTTCATAGTTCATTATTTTGACAGCACATAGCAGGTCTGTGCATACCAATCCAGCAACTTGGCGCTTGCAGTATTTTAATGTAAATTAAATGCGTATGCGAGTTTCTTGCTTAAATGTCTTGGTAGATCTTTTTGTTATATGACTGGGATCTAGTTGACACCTCTCGGTCTCAAAAACATGCAAATTCCCAGCTACACTTTGTACTTTTCTGACTCAAGCTGCAGACCTCGACATCTTGCCTGTCTTCTCGACGTCTTCTTCGACGCGTCTTCTTCGCTCTCCGCTCGCGTCTTCCGATTGTGTTCTCGTTGATCCGAGTCAGAGTAGAGGCTCTCGCAAGGATTTCGCGCCAAATTGACGATCTCCACTCTGGGGGGGGGGGGGGGGGGGGGGGCGACAGGGGCTGAGCAGCCAAGCGGGGGAAGGGGGCACAATGAAACCGCTAGAGTTAGGCCCTGCGCCCCCCACCCCCCCTTCTTCATCATCCTTCTAATTTGCTTTAATGTAATTTGTCTGTCGAGGTTTTGGGACATCGATAACTGAAATTATCCCGCGAGATGTAATTAATATCAGAATAGAACTTTATTCACCTCACCGCAGACACAACACCATGATCCTCGCAGCTAGGAACACATAAATAATTGAGCACAACATGCTTTTTATGGCGACCACGCTAATTATTTAGACGACATTTAAAATCAATATCGCGACGAACGCCGAAGCGGAAAGTACGGCGTGTACAATGTACCTACATTACATTGTACGTGACGTTGTAGATTACAGTTTATGTCATTGAGGCTAGTCAATCAAGTTCACGAAGACTATAGCTTAACACGAAGCTTGACTTGCAATTGTTTCTTCGGGACGAGTCTCATTAGTTGTCAAATCTAGACTTCGCAAATTCAGCAAAGCGTAGACTGCGCGGCGCTAATTACTATTCAGACTCGTTTGACTTCATTTCTGACGCGAGACGGTAACCTGCCGTCTCCGTGAATTCTCATTTGGTTTTAGGCAAGCAGCGCGCAAAACAGAAGTTTGATCTATATAAATACGTCTGTACTAGAGAGTCACATGGGGTGGGGAACAGTGGGTAACCGCGGTAAATCGCGGTAAATTCCGCGGGGAGCGTGTGAAAAACATTTATGGAGTGGTTTTTACCGAGGGGCCGGGACAGCGGTCAATTGTTTCCCGCGCAAATTGGGAAAGGCGTTGCGGTAAAACCGCGGGGTGGTTAAATAAATTTAATTAAGATGTTTATTTCGCAGCTTCCATTAATTCATAACATTACTGGGAAGGGGAGGGGAGCTAGAAGCGTCCCCATGTCATTCTCTACTGCACACCCGATTACAATTTCGACTCTCAGACAGTCATGTCGCTAAAGCCATCTGTTTCCGAGCCGTTGACTTGCTCGCGACGACTCCATTCGTCACATAGTTTATCTTTACTGTTGTCAGCTCGAGGCTACTGGTCTCTGGAGCATTCTCGGCGTATACCCTCTGTGCGGTCAGCTCACAGGTTCACATCGATAATTGGCGGCTCCTTATCACCGCTCTCGACACAGGTGTCTATAGAGGGCGCGGCGGGAAGCGCTGACAGGATGCTCGGCACTCGGCAGAGCCAGTGATTAAAGCATCATTGAGCATCTTCGCCATGCAGGGATGCTCCCAGATGTTTATCCCGAGAATACGAGAATGCGTGTTTCGATCAAATATGCCGATGTCCGTGTGAAATTTTGATAGACTAGCCTTATTTATATTAAGACCGAGCGATGCGTTCTTTCACCGCCTCTCCCTCTGTATCCTCAAATGCCCCCCCCTCTCAGGCAGAAAGCTAGAAGCTGCAGTATCACCATAGTAGTGTATGTGTGCCTACATGGGCGTCAATCTGGTCTGAATATTTGGGGGGTTCGAAAATAAAATGTGAATAAGTCCAAAATAAAGTTAAAATATAGAGTTGTACATGAATGAAGTTAGAATAACGCGCATTCAAATATTGATTGATCCAAACGGTTGTTTCAAATTATTGGAGGGTCACACATTCTTGGACCCCCCCTCCCCAGTAATGACGCTTATGTCCATCTATATTAAAAATAATTCCGGGAACCGCGAAAAAATTTCGGGGAACGGGGAGGGGAGTGAAACGATCTTTGCGGGGAGGGGAACGGGAGGGGATGACATTTGATATTGGTTTGCGGGTGGCGGTGGGGAGATGAGAAATTTTAAATTTCGATTTAGGGTTGGGGCGCTAAAGGCTTCTTCATGTCACTCTCTAGTCTGTACTATACGCTGTGTAATACCATCGCTACACCAGTGCGTCGTGTTATTCGTTTGAGCCGTGGGTTGTTATGGGAATTGTTGATTCAGAGACCAACTTGTGTCAGGATTGCATAATGTTTAGTCCGAAAAGAGAATTCAATGAAATGTACTAATAGGCCAAATTGATTGACTAATGAATTGTCTGCAACTGATTTCGTTTAGTAGCCTATAACATGCATCACAATGTGATTGATCTGTTTATATCACAAGCATTCATACCAATCTTGACAGAAATGCAGTGGACACCAGAAAAACGCATAAAATTCCATGCAACTGGCAGATAAAGCCTATTTTGTCGAATTCCTCGAAACCCAAGCATTGCCCGTAGCTACTGCAACCCGGTGCGGCGGCAACGTTGTTCCAAGAAACGGTCCGAGGCCCGTTGCGCTAAATGTCGCAGCGTCCGGCGGCACACCGTCTCATTATCGGCGTGAGTTACTGCGGATACACGGCCGCCAGCTTCCAATCCGACTATTGGCCATCGGTCGTTATCGCCATTATGTCGTTAATCACCGGCCGCGAGATATACATCACGACGTTAGGGTGAGTTATGGGAGCGGCTAGCGGGCAGGGAACCATGTGTTGAGTACAGGGACGGTTGTTGGTGCATGAGGCGAACGAAGGCCGACTGCCTTCAAATGGATCAGGAACTGGAACGCATTGCATGGACCGGTGTTCTGCGGAAGACGTAGTGACATCTACAAAAATCTGTAGTCGCAGAGTAATTAACACTTTTAATGTTAGTGATTTTAACTCGGGATTTTATGATACTTTCGATGTCTTCCCCATTTTCCATCAATACGATGCTCCAAAAATTATGTTACGTTTGAAGCCAACCAATTTGTGGAGAGTAAAAGAAAAATGCGGAGTTCATAATCTTGAAATAAACATTTCGGGCATATGAAATGTAAAGCTCATAATCCTGAAAGAGTGTTTTGCAAATGGAATCATGGAGTCCACAAGAAATGACGCGGAGACCACAATCTTTTTAAATAAATAAACGAAAGAAATAAAAAAACTAACAGCGGCTATACAACAGTAATTATTAGTAATTACAACAATCCCCTGTCGTGCTCGGTAGGCGGCGGCGCGCGCAGCAGCTGGTGCGAGTTGGACTCTGGCCACACGACCGTCACCCAGCTCGGCTACCCTCAGAGCGTCTACGTGAGTAGGACGAGGGACGGGGGGGCGTGGTTGAGGGCGGGGAGGGACCACGCGACCCTCGACTGGACCTGGGAGAACGAGACGAGGGTCAAGCTGCACAGCGTCCTACTCGAGCCGGGCGTCGTGCAGCTTCTCGAGGCCAGTGGATTTCACGAGAAACTGACAGTTCTTTGGTCCTGCGCATGCTCACAATGGCCGCATGTTCAAGTAGGCATGTGCAGAGTCAGGATAACGGGGCAAGCATAATGAAGAAGATTGCAGCAGGTATCGCCATTTTGGTGATTGTACCGGATGTGACGTCAGGCGATATCTAAGACGGGGCAACAAGAAGCGGTAATATTTAACATAATATTTTAAATGACAAACTGGTGTTATTACACACGGAGCGGCGAATACATTCAGACGTATTTTCGTTGACTCTCTTGAGACTGTTTTGCCATGCTGTACTTCTGTCCGCAGTGTTTTGTTCATATATCTCTTTCTATGTATAGTCCAACACTAATCTGTCTGTGGCTTATATATGTTCGCACACCCTCATGCATCCAGACGCTCAACTTCACGGACTGGTGCGTGCTGACGGACGTCGACCTGCGAGTCACGGTCGACTCAGGCTGGCATCCCTCCCACCTCGACGTGTTCGATCCTCGCACGCGCCGCAGTCACATCGTCATGTTCCGCCACAACCGCGACTGTCACATGAGCACGACCCTCACGCTCTCCCCTGACAAGCAGGGTCTCGTGTGTGAGGGGGGGCGGCGCAACGCGTGTGGCCGGCGGGCGCTCCCCGAGGTCGGGCAGCCGTCGGTAAGACTGTGTCTGTAGATGAAAAAGCGCACGCGGTTTGATATTATGCATTATACCAGCAACAGGTCTATCACTAGATATTTATAAATAGATCACTTTTCGCATCAAGGAAATTTAAGGAGCAGGCACAACCAAAGCCTGACTCATCCCTAATCATAATTTGTAAAACCCTAGTCCGGCCCTAACCCTAACAATACCCTGGTAATCGATCCTATTGATCATCTGATTTTCTCTTCATTTTACCGCTACTGTCGGTAAGTCTGTTTTTTTATAGCAGGGCATTTTGTACCATACAAAGTGGGGGGGGGGGGGGGGATTGCCCCCCAGCCTCATGAATTGCTCCACAGCCCTTTGCCTTCTGCCTCCCAGTTTTTGCTTTTTTTGCCCATGTTAAGTTTTTTCGTTTAGGCTGTTTGCGCTATGTTCAGCGCTTCCGGAATTTTGAAAAATATTGCGGCGGTCAGAGTACAGGGGGCTACTAAATGCAGATGGAGTCAATCGGCAATTATTTGGAGGAAGAACGTTAATATGCCCGTACCAAATTAACGGCAGGAATTAATTTTTGTGGCATTTTTCATTTCAGGAGACGACCTTCATAAAGTCTGTCAGCTTTGACCCGAAGGGTTCGGATCATTGGAACTGTCGGGATGACCTGGATGGGATAAACAGCTTCACGTTCGTCGGCAGCTACTACAACGTTTACGTCAAGCTGGCGCAGTGCGACCCGCCGCGGGGTATGTGGGACAAATAGTGATTCTCAAAAGGCTTGATAGATCAATGACTTTCAGGAATATCACACAGCAAAGATAAATTTCTTTCAAAATTAGTTTCTTTTTAAATCGTACAAGCAGAATGCACAAACGCGCGTGTATTTCTGCCGTTTAAAATCAACGAAGACAGATGGATGCTAGTGAATACTATGAAAACAGGCGTGTTACTGTTTAATTGGAAGATAGTATTGCAAAGTTTAGGTCCAGCGGTCCTCATCAGGACGCCTACGTCTAAACCTGTGTGAAAACATGGACATTAAGGGCTGGTTTTTTCAACACGGATTAAATGGTGGTTCAGGATTTAATCCACCATTTAGCATAGGCTAAATCCTGAACCACCATTAAATCCGTGTTGGAAAAACTAGTCCTTGCAGATTGGACGACAAACGGGCGGGTAGGTAGTTATTGCAGCAAAGTTAGTTATGAATTTCAATTATTTGTAGCGCAAAGCGGTTCAGGCTCCGAGTTTATCATCATGCTCTAGAGTGATAGAGGTTCCCGATGGCGTCTTTGGACTCCGAAACGGACTATAAACCCAGTATTATTATGATGAGTCATATTTTAGTTGATTTTACGTAGAACACAGGCCTATAGGCTACGTATTATTGGTTTCTCTTGCATTAACCGGGATGCGTTTCGACGTTTGAACGTTCAAGGATGCTTTCCTTGTATGCCCATAGCTCGGCCTGAGCTGAGATGACTATAGCCCGCAATAGACGCTGCCGTATCGCTTGGCTGACAGCGGGTACGCTTGGCCGCCGTGCGCCTACTATACCCGTGCCAACATCGTGATTGTTTGCCGCTTTGTGGCTGTGGCAGATTTAGCGAGCCTCGACGAAAACATTACTCGGACAGGCATTGAGGATTTCTCTGGCCCGCTGCCGAATTATGTTTGCGCACGGCCGACACATTTCGTCAGATTTATCAGGAAAGGGATTATGCGCGGTGTGCTTTATGCGTGGCTTTTTGCGTTGTGGTGTCTGATATATTGGCCATTTAGGGGGCCAATGTGTTTGCGCTGCTTCAGATTTTTTGATCTTTTGAAACTGTTTGACATGGCGAAAGGAACCTAAACTTGACGCTTTTGACACGAAGGCTGCAATAATAATTTCAGACAGAGGCATTGGGGCCTGGAAAAAGCTGAAAAAAAATTTATACTACCCGAGAAGATTTTCTGGAAATCATCAAAATTAGCAACTGCAACAGTCGCATTTCTATACAATGTGTGCTGTGATTATTTGAAAGAATTTGAAATATATTTATATCAAAAGAGCTTAAAGGTCGGTCGATTTTTGATTACAAACGTTTTCCTCCTCATAACTTTTTATTGCTGTTGGCTGGCGATATAGGCTAGTGCAGTTTTGCTTCCCGTATCATGAAACCGTATCGGCGCCTCTCACGCAATATGATTCTCCCTCGAAAATAAAATATTCTAGAGCGATACAATACTAACCGGAACAAAAAACGCACGTTTCGCGAGAAAATAACGAGATGCGTTTTATAAAAATGGTGCTCAACTTTTCTACCCGCAAATCGTCAAAAGCGCATCATCGCGGTGAAAGGCACCCGATGCTCGGGTTTCATTCCTCGCCGATTCTAATTCCGCCTCGCATGTTTTGATGCGCCACTCGTAACTCTTAACGACTGACGCGGACGGCAGCTGCGCTCCAATCCGAACCGGTACAGCGAGAAGATCAACCCGCCCGCAGTACGCGCGTTGTTCTAGCATTAGGTCCCAGACGTCTTTCGACTCTAAAGCGGACCACGAGCTCATTGTTATTATCATTAATTTCAGAATTTTGCGATAAATTAACTAAAACTGACTAAAATGGCTCTAACTGTTGGATCTACGTAACGGGCAAGCGCAATTTATCAAATCTATTTTAAATTTAGCCTAAACCTAATCGTGGTAAAATTTAAGAGAAAAAGAGAAAATTGAAAAAGGTTAAAAATAAAACGGTTTCCGTACAGCATGCGGGTCGAACGTTTTACGACCCGGTCCAGCGGTGGTGAAAGATCCGTCCCTTCGCGCGATGATATACGTTACTGCTCAAATTTTACGCGTCGCCGTGCAAATAATAGAGCGCAATGAAATTAACTGGCTCGTGCCAGTCGTTAGGGGACCGCGTGCGGAACTTTGCCCTTTCGTTTTGTGGTACTGGCATATTCGGGGGGTGGGGGCACTGTGTTCAATTTAAAAGAAATTCAAGATGCGAAAAAGAGGGGTTGGCTGATAGATCACCCTCCTGGCACGGTGAATGGGGGGGGGGGGGGGGGAAGGCCATGTATTGGGGCGATCGAAATTGATCCGCATCTACTATTGAAGCGAGCAAAGATGGTTGCGTGACTATTAGTCCTAGCCTACATATACACAGTGTCTATTTTAGCGTTATATTTTTTCTGAAAGGCTTTTAGACTATTGCTGGTCAGTTTATCGCTCGACCTACACGGTCTGTCCAGAAAGGGTTAAAATTAGCCTCAAGGTCCGTTCCACTTCATTGCTGTGATTCTGAATATTGCTGCGAGACTGCTCGATGACGCGGGATGCACACTGCGCAGTGTTTATGATTTAAGACTCGGTTAGCGGGAAACCAAGGGAAAGGCCTTCAAGTCGCCGCCTTGGACATGCATGCATAAAGAGATGCTGCCTCGTCGAGGCTATAGATAGCCGCGGCCCTTGCAGCCGCTGTATGGCAGCCAGGGATCCAATTTGCAAGTATTACACGGATAGAAGTAGGAAAAGGCGTGGTGCAAAGAATTCGCTAGGACAAAATTACAAAAGTCGGAGTCAAACTGCATTTTGTCGCCGCGTGCGCGATAAACTTCGCGCAGTATTGGGCGCCGTTTGCGAAAGTAATGGTAGTCAATTAAAACGGTTGCGGCACATTTCCCATTCTCCACGTTTCACCGTGCAACACGTAGCAACTGCGTGCTTTAATCAATTTGAAATATCCTAATTCTAATTTTTTTTAAATCATTAGTTAATGGTTCAAGTAACGCCGAGAAGGCGATCCCAGTGCAATGCGCATTTTATTTTAGATTTATTTGTAAACTTACCAGATGCCAGCACACGGCTCATAAAACAGTTCAAACGCAAACGTCATCATCGAAACACAGTCCCGACAGCGTTAGTGCATACTCAAGATTTGCGTGAACGTTAAAGTTCAGAAAAGCGCTTCTAGAGTTTCTGCTTAAGCATGCATTCAAATATTATCGTTTTTACAGCGCACAAAAGAAAATACATGTATAATATGCATATAATAATTGAATGCACAAAGTAGTCCAGTAATTAAGCCACTTACTGTGCTATTCAAGAAGGTGATTTAACGCTCGCCGTAGCGATGAACTCTGAAGATCAACCTCACGGACGATTTAACCGCTGATTATCAATTTTCTGTCTTTCATAGACGCTGGTTAACGTCATCGGGAGATAAACAGCATGATTATCCGCCGGATAAACTCCTATATTTTAATCGGCCAACTTGGGCCGTTTAAGCAAAGATAAACCTCCGTCCCCTTATGATTTCCTATTAACGCTCACGTTTCTACTGAAGTTGCCATGGCAGTAATAATGAACATGCAAAAACCAGTAACGATACAAAACTAATAATAACGCACAAAACAGCGTCAATGAATCCAATGTAATACAACGAATTTAAAAGTGAATTGAAGCTTAATAGACGGACACATCGACGGTTGTGGTTTATATTTGAGAACAATTGAACTTACGCCAGAGTTTTTTGGCACCCATGACATATGAGTTACCCTACACCATTTGACTCGAGATGCGTGAAAAACTTTAATTTTACTCTTCAACGCTAGCAGTGGCAAGCGAAATGCATCGGAAATACCATTGAGGTGCCGAGATGGATACCCGCAGTGGTCGGCCTGAGACCGGCACAGCCTGCATCCCTTTAAACCCCGGCCTTTGGAACATTTTCCCATGCTTGACCTCTGATTGGTCGTAGATGATGTAATATCTATTTAGACACAGCTGCTGTCGAAGATAAACTCAGCGATAATCCAATCGGGCGCGTTTTGGCCTTCATAAAAGAGATTTTTTCCACTGGCAGGTTAAACTTTTTTTGAAGGATAGTCTAAACCGTTGGTTTATCGAGAAGATCAACAAAAGCAGTGATGACTAAGAATACGGCCCTTACTGCGTATGCTCATAGCGTTGTTAAGCCATACAGGTATAAAGACATAGTATGATGTGAAACTATGATGTACGTCCTTGTGAACCTCCGTGTACTTACGCGCCGTGACTTACCCCCGTGGTCTCCCTCTCTGACCGTTATTCCGCTGCCGCTCGTGAGAGGGCAGAGAGACGATATTTCTCCAGTCATCATCCGTCATGCCGCGTTCTCGCTCTACTAGTACCGAGGATTTATTCCTGACACGCAATTGCCGAACGATGCCGCATTCGGTTCAAATTTGTATTCATAAGTCTGAGAAAGTAGGCTACACTGCGCATGCATACACGATGCGGTTATTTCGCTGCGCATAGGTCAATGGATAGAATGTAATGTGAATGTAATGTGAATGTAATGTGAATGTAATGTGAATGTAATGTGAATGTAATGTGAATGTAATGTGAATGTAATGT
>JAQIWG010007091.1:0-12648 GCA_034695025.1 Chamaedrilus cognettii
TGAGCTATTACCGCTACGTGTGCTTGGTCAATACTGTCAAAAAGAAAAAATAATGTTTCAATGCACTTTTTAAGCGCATATGAGATATTACTCCGACAACGACGATATATTGCATTAGTATTGTATTATATTGTATTATTTATATATTATTTTTCTAGGAAAATCTTTAGGCTGATTCTCTTTAACAGTGCCATATATTATATTGTGCTTTTCTGTGTCTATTATTTGCATGCATCTTTTCATCCCTTGGCAAGTATGGTATATTGAATTACAGATAAAGATGTAGACCCCCTATATGGAAGCGAGCATATGATGCTTCTTGAGATAGTTGCTTTCATTCATTAAAGACTACAATGGCTATTGAGCTTATTTATGTGACTGCTGTAGTTAAATGAAATGAATTTAGCATTCACTCTTTGATGTTATTCAAGCGCTGAGTTTTTCAATGCTTTCGATTACATTGCTTCGCGATTCGTGAAATATGATGTCATATTGTATATTCTATGTGTCATTTACAACTCGTTTTCAGTTGCGACGGCTTAAAATTGAGTGTGCATAGTTCTAAAAGACATGCCTTTTCCTGCAGGTTGATTCTCAAGCAAAGATTTCATCATTCTTTGGGGTAAATACGACTATAAATATGTCCTAAGAAATCCATAATGCTCTTGAAAGTACAAAATAAATAAACGATTTAGTGCAAAAATTGCAGACTGGAATAAATTTGGCAAAACTAGAGCAAAAATATGCATTTCTGTTAAATATATATCGTTAACTTTTACTGACTGTTCTGTTTCACTGTTTCAGTGTATATGTCAATCGATATATGTTAATTTTAGAAAAAATGTCTTGCATTTACAAAATGATTATCATTGCTAGTGAAACACTAATAAGATAAACTGATAAATTAGTGGATCGATCCGATGCAAATGCTACTAATGTAGCAATGAATATAATTGTATTATGCTGCATAGAGAGGCTTGGCGATTTAGGAAGTACACTGTACGTGTACTTTCTAAATCGCCAAGCTTCTCTATGCGACTTAATACAGTTATATTCATTTTCACTGGCTTGTCTAGTCACAACATTGAAATCCTTGACTGCATTTTCAGAAAGCGAGTGCCGTTGCTGCAAATGCACCAAGGGCTGCGCCGGCCTTGCCTTCATGCCCCGATGTGTCTGATGAGGACTGCGTTTCCGGAACTCAGTCGAGCCCTTCATCGTGCCTTCTTTCTGCAATCTCCGGTGTTTCAAAATCCCCCTTTGTGACGACACTTTCCTTCAATTCAATTTACTCTCGGTCGGGAAAATCCACGGTTTCTACACTCTCTGTGGGGTTATCTACTGCATCGAATGCTTTGTCTAGTGAGAAACCCACAGCATCAAAAACCGCATCCGCAATATCCCAGTCTCCACGAACAGTCGAATGCTTAGCATCGAGCAACGCTGCGATAGACTTGGAAGATTCCGATACTGATCTGATTATTCCTGACACCCCACAAAGGAGAGACTCTCATCTTGGAGAAAGAAGCGGAGTTGATGCTTTTGACTCAATTGCAGTCAATCCTAGGAAGCTATTTAGGCGAACTTTTTTGTCTTCAGCAACTGCGCTTGGCCTTGTAGAAAAGCCTGGCCCTCCGTCTAGGGCAGATAGCAAAAAGGCAGTTGCTTTAAAATCTAAAACGAAGACGCTTGCTGTCAAAAGGAGTGTTGAGTCTCAGGGAGGACCTTCATTGGGCAGCTGTGAAGATAGTGCACCCTTTGGTGCTATTTCTGCTCGATCTGAAGAACTTTTTTCTTTGGCAAGGATTGTTGATCACCCAGTGCTGGCTTTAGAAATTGCCGAGTGTGCACTTTCACCGATTGCGCGGACAGACATTTCAGGCTTAAAACGTAGATCGGAGTTCTGCGGCGAGTCTATACCGAAACGCAGCGATTGGAAAAAGTCTCCGCAAAAATTAATTCCAGTGAGTAGTGAAGGGCAGTTAGCAGTAAATGACTCTAAATCATTGGGCATTAAAGCGAACTCTTTCTCGACTAGGAAATATCTTGATTCGCTACTTGTGAAGAAGCGAGCGGAAGGCAGTGTAGACATGAGGAGTCCTGTGACCAATTTGGAGTCCGATTCCGATCTGCAACAGATCTTGGGTGAACTTTCGCTAGAAAAATGTGGCAATGCGTCGATATCGATTAAGGAGAAGGTAGCGATGTCTTCTGCCAGGTCTGAGAAATTGAAGAGTCCTACTGAAGCGACAGAAAAATTGAAAGCTTGCGTGAACTACGAAAACGTAAACGACAGTTTCTGTTTTGATGATTCATGTGAAAGTGATGACGTTTCAAATTTAAAACCGCACAGTGATTCATTACTTAATTCCGTGAGAAAAGAAGTTGTTGAACATGATTGTGAAGCGGTTGATTTGAATATGTTATTGGTTCCTACCCCTCTCAATTCTGTTTTAGATAATGGATCTCGGATCAGGACAGCTATTGATGCCTCGGAACTTCAGCATGACTCAGTTTTGAGGGAGGTGTTAGGTGAATTAAAAGTTGAGACAAATCTGCCTGAATCCATTCACTGCAGAAAATTTCTATCACCAAAGTCGTGCAATTCAGCTCTATCGCCAAAATTTTTGCTTTCGGAAACTTCACATTCTAATGCTTTGTATAATGTGCCGTGTTCAAAGTCAACGCTATCAGAATCGATGCTTTGCATGAAGAAGTCAAATACAGAGTTGAATCTGTCTAGGTCACCAAAATCTGGGTCACCTAAGCTTTCTGTTTCAAAGCCATCGTGTTCAGCATCGCTGCGTTGTGAATCACAAGTTTCTATGTTGCCTCAGTCGGAATCAGCACCATCAAAGTTGGTCATTGGTTCAAGTCCATTAGATTTTAAATCGCCAGCTTTGAAACTAACTTCACCAGAGACTCATTTGAGTGAGAATCATTCGTTGATTGCACCGTGTATGATTGAGAAAGGTCAAGAGAAAGGTCAGCGCATTGTCAAGGACTACAGTTTCTCCGTTGATCAAAACTCTTCCAGTGCCAAAGATGAGATAGTTGACCAATATTCGGCTCCATTTCATGCGTTTGGACGCCACACTGTGGAATCAGTTGAGAAACTTCGGTGAGAACTATTTGCTACTTAAATTGCTTACGTAGATACAGAAAGTACATAGTCCAATGAGCACTATAACTTGTATTAGTCATTGTTATGCTTATGTATGTCATTAATTAGACGATTGTCTTTTCTTAAATTTGTCTTGTGAGTGAATTTTTGTTTGAATTCTTCAAACTGACGCGTATTGCTATGCTACGCTGTGCTGTGGTTGTTAAAATACGTTAAATTCGCTAAATCCGTGCACTGTAGGCCTGTCAAACTCGCAATATTTAGATCGTGTTCAGTACGATGACAATAATTAAAGAAAAATTCTAAATCCAGTACTCGCATATTATAATATTCGTTGCTTATGTACTGTACACGTATATGCACATTCCACGAATGAACTGCACGTTAGTTTAACATTTTGATGTGATTTCGGTGGATGATAGTAACGAGACGGTGCTTGAGTTACGTTCAGCGTCTGATGGTGCATTTCGTCGAGTGATCCTGACTGGCTATTGGTAAGAACAAATTTATTTTCTTCAGCTTCTTCAACATGCAAAGGTATCAATTGCTTTATGTTGCAAGTTCTAGTTTTGAGTAAGAATTCAATGCAAATTCTCCAGATATCATGGCTTGGATAAATATATTGCAGTCTTGTCTCATCTTGACAGAAAGAGCCCACCGAGCGACTTTAAGATTATTTTATGGTCTAAGTCGTGTTATGCGAATTATGAATAATGTCATTATAAATAGCTAATTAGTTAAAATTATGATCCTGTCTACCAGACTGCTAACAAAGACAACTTTTTTATTAATTAGTATACCTGTAAATATATATATAAAAAAACCATTGACATTGTATATGATATGAAACTATGATTCTAAATGAATTAACTCGGAAATGGCACTAAGCTGTGCTAGGCAGTTCTGCTCCTGCTACCACTATTAAACAAGCTTGGGCGTCAGGAAGGGCATCCGGCTCGTAAAAACTGCTTTGCTTCACAAAACAGCCATGGACATCCACAAATGGATGTGTCTCTCTGCCCATAGGCTTGCTCGATGTATTTGAGACGTTGCTGAGTTTAAGAGACGATATTTGTGGTTGGGGATGACAGGGGAGGGCGGTGCTAGAGAAGGATAAGGTAGGGCCAGTTTCTCGCCTTTTATAATTCTGGACCCGAATCATTCCTGACATCATTTCTGAATTGTTTTAATTGTTGGTTTAATTGCTTCTAAAAAACTCCTGGAATGCCTCTCATGGTGCTTCCGTGGCTCCTTGTGGGGTCATGTAGTCAGAGCTTGTAGTCAGGGCTTATAGCCATGCGTGACTCAGGGCTTGTGTCCATGGCTGTAAATGGTTTACCTCTGCTTGCGCAGAGAATGAGAATGCAACCACTAGGGCCCAACCGCTTGCATGTGTGTGAATTAATGTGGTGGTTGTTAATTTACGGTATAACATGAGCATTTACATTTTTATTTTGGCTCAAGTTTTTAAAAATAAATTACTTTAAATTATTATACCCTCAATGTCATATCACATGGTCCATAATTCCTTGGCTATGTTACAGGCAGGACACGCGTGTCAGTGTGGGTGACATCGTGAATATCATTGGTGACTTTGACGAAGAGTCGACGTGTCGTGTGACCGACTCTGGTAACCTGATAGTCGTTGATCCAGACCGTCTCATATCTGGGACTGTCATCGTCTCTACCATGCGCTGCATGCGACGGTTTGTTGCTAATTTATATATCTAAAAATAAAAATTAAGCTTTCTGAAATTGTTACAGGGTATGGAGTTTAACATTCTCAGCACTGGCTACTTTGTGTATTCATGTGTTTAAATTTGTGTCAGTGTGTCTTTTTGTTTTGGAATACGTGTAGGTCTGTAAAAATAAATGCGATAAACTTACGATTTTCTTTGCTTTTTCAGGTCTGTTCTGAGTCAGAAGTTTAAGGTAGTGTTGAATCAATAAATTAGTTTTCAAAATTTTGGTATTGATAATTTTAGAACTCAAATGTTATCAAGTTGCAAAGCCAATTATGGTCAAATGTGTAAAATAAGTGCCACATTTAGTTGAAGATCATATTTAGTTGAAGATCATATTTAGTTGAAGGTCATATTTGGTTGAGGATCATATTTGGTTGAGGATCATATTTTTCATTGAGAAGCATACTTAGTTGAGGATCATATTTATTTGAATATCCTATTTAGTTGAAGATTATATTTAGTTAAACATCATATTAAGTTGAGGATCATGTTTAGTTGAGGATCATATATAGTTGTGGATCATGTTTAGTTGAGGATCAGATATAGTTGAAGATCATGTTTAGTTGAGGATCATATTTAGTGCATCGTATTTTGTTGAGGATCATGTTTAATTGAGGATCATATTTAGTCGAGGATCATATTTAGTTAAAGATAAGTCGGCAAAGCTCCTGAATTCGTATTATTTTAGGCTTCGGTTTACAAAGTTCTGAGTAAATTGTATTTAGATTGCTCTGTTAAGTTCTCTATTTAGTACAATGTCTTAAAAAACAGGGTCACGCAACCTGCACTATTTTATATAAACACTTTAAATATTGATTTAAATCCCTGAAAGAAAATTTATAATTGTATAATTGTTTTTATATATGATTGTGCCATACTGTGCTATATATAGATTCTCAATTTCTTTATGGTGTCGCTATAGTGTTGAAGTTTTTAATTTCTATAAAGGGATCCGACACAAAAAACGACGCCATGCTTTACGGAAGCATACTGCATTCTATCTTTCAGCAGGTATGATTACGAGTGTCATTTATATGTTTTTTTTCAGTCCACATAATATTTTGTAGTTTTTGGTTAAAATCTGCTTTCATTGCATGAGCGGTAACATGTAAGAAGTTATCATGCTGCAATTCAAATGCAAGTCAATTAATTGTTCGTTTGCATTTGAATTCGGAGCGCTGTTGATTGCTCAAACAGTTTGGCTGTGTAGACTAGTGTATTTACTATCATTTGTTCTCCAGTTGATATTCTCAATAAATTAAGCTTCGTAAAATTTCTCTTCTTGTTAGTTTGTGTAACGTATAGTACTCGTTATGCATTTGAGTTCTTATTTAAATTCTTCTTAGATATATCAAGAACGTGCGCGTGATTTTTTGGGGGGGATTGTTGCCTTTTTTATAAACGATATTACGATATGAATGCCTTTTCTGAGCAGTATTTAAGATTTGTTTTTTTTCTTTTTTAATTTTTAAACTTAAATGTTGCGCACTGACTGCAGAGTGTATTTATTCCTGCAGGCCATGGTTGGGGGTGTTCACGACCCCCCTGCTCTTCGTTCCTTGGTTGACGGTGTTTTGTCAGACATCCAATGCCTCCATGAGATCTACTCTCAGAGGGTGCTCGAGGGTCTGGTTCGCGCTGAAACAGAGAAATATCTCCCCCAGATTTCAAATTTTATCCGGCAGCACCTGCTTCGATTTGGAGCGCCACTAGGAAGGTTCGGAGCAGTTACTGCATTTTTTATAATTCGAAACTTGGACGAGTTTCAGGACGAGTTTTAAATGTTTCTGATGATCTCAAAATGTCGGTGTAATACTGCTACATGCTGATTTTGAGTTTTTTGCCATGGCTCAATCAATTTAACATCAATTTTTACAGCTGACAGCGGCATTGGTACATTATTTTTGCGCATTATAAAGTAACCCTTTAACTACTGCCGCACTTGGTGGCCTCTAGGAGGTCAAGGCTTTAGCGCTAAATAATGACTGCTTTGCTTCTGCCACTGCTTCAGCTCTTGTTTCTACTCTGTTTTTGCTCTTCTTCAGCCCCCCTTGTCGCCCTTGTCTATTCTTGTTTATCATTTCTCGTCTATTTCTTGTCTGTTGTCCAATTCTTGTCTATTTCTTTTAATGGGTAATTACCATTATAATACCCAAAAAATTATATCGTAGAAAACCTGACCGTGTGGCTTCAACTCATGTCACCCTACAACCGCCACGGCTGCAGATCATCAGAGTGGTTGATGTAGAGGAGAACATCTGGTCACCCCGGTAATCATTTTTGTAATAAAGCGATGTTAATTATTTTAAATGTAATTGTTAGTTTAATATATTTATGATTTTCGCACATTGATAGTTAATATATGTAGGCTACATCATTGCGAAGACACACATATCCGATGAAACAAAATGCAGAAGTAATTTTTTTGATGAAACAACAAAGCAAAGTGAATTAAAAAATTTAAGTTAAACAAGTTTAATACAAAAATAAATCGATGGACTTCTGAAACATGTCTCAGCAGCTGTACCAATTGGTATTCTAAGAAACACATTGTATATTGACAATAACAACCTTTTGTTTAATGGTAGAATATCAATTATATCGATTATGAATTATCACGTGATCACACGCATGTGTTTTAGGTTTGGCATCAAAGGCAAGATTGATCTAACTGTTGAAATTCAGGTATACTTTTTCTTTTTTTATGTTTTCAGTGGCTTTTGATTATTATTATTTTATTATAAAAAATATTTATGAATATAATCGATAGATTGATATAATTTAGACTTTTATTAGGTATACTTCTTTTGTTCTGTAAAGTGTAAAAATTGTTAGCGTTTGTAAAAATTTGTGTCTGCCTTCTAGCAATGTATATAATTCAAAGTGTCATTGCATGCTTGAGGTAGTTATTGCACTCAGCGTTGTATTTGTCGAAGCAGATGCAGAATGAGAAGAAGGAAGGGAAGAATCAGATTGTTCCTCTGGAACTGAAGACTGGAAAATCCACTTTCTCTGTCGAACATAAGGGACAGGTTAGCAGCACTGAATGACACGTATATATTTTTTGAAGCGTTCTTTGTTCTAAGATCTGGTAATTAATTTCAGAGATTGCTTACCTGATGATTTAATACTTAGCTTTTAGCTTTTCTTTATGGTGTGTACTGCATACGTTGAACTAGGATTGTTCTACGTATCGTTTGAGGCTCGAATTTAGACTCGAATTTGGCATCTTAACTTTGGCTTTGAGATTATGTCTACTTTCATTCCTTTACGTTGATGTTGTTTCTTACATAGACATAGCCTACTCTGTTTTTGTATCTTGAAATTACTTCGATTAAAAAATAATGAGTAAAAAGCGTGTTGACCGATTTTATGGAGGCGTTTTTATTTTAAGAAACATACAGATGGATCACATGCAAATGCGCAGCTACTAAAATCTAAAAGTAATAATGGTATAAAAGTAATAATAAGTAATCTAAAAGCCAATAATGCTTTGTTTAGGTGATGTTGTATGCACTGATGAGTGGGGACCGGCGTTCCCCCCCACCACCCCTAGGCATTCTGCTCTATCTCAAGGATCTGGCCATGACCCTTCCCCCCGCCGCATATGTAGAAAAGAGAGGTTTACAGTCCTTCAGCATTTTATGACCTATTGTGTTCACTTAGATAGATATTTGTTTCTAAACAAATTTAAAACTGATGTATTTTTATTTATGTGATAATTTTGTTGTCGAATTCAATGACTTTGTTGTTGAGGTTAGTATTTTGTAGTGATATTATGTCTTAATTTAGATTTGATAAAATGGAAATTGAATTTCATTAAGCACTAAAGCTTCAGAGTTTAAATTGTTGAAATTTGAGGCCTATTTAGTTGCTTTCGTTTGTTTTTCCTGTAAGTTTCATTATCTAAGACGTGTAGTAGTTGCTTTCTTCTAGATTTCTTGTGATGTTTTGTCTTATGATAGGACTTGTTCAACTACGCAATGAGTTGGCCCATCTCATCAGAGCGAGTGAGTGGGCAGGGGGACGTAACGATGATGTATCGGCTCTCACTTCTGATTGGTCGGTCGGTTCTCTGCCTGAGCCAATCAACGACGAGCGTTCGTGCGGCCAATGTCCGCAGTTGTTGAACTGCACCCTAGCGATCAAGTAAGATCCGACTATAGTGTAGAATTGTAGAATCAGTTGTAGAACTGTAGGGTAGATTATTGTACTCACAAACTGAAACTCCTGGAATGATTTAGGCTAATTTTGATTTAAATTTTTTTAGGAGGGAATTCTTGAACAATTTAATTAATTGCATGGACTTCTACACTTCTAAGCATATGAATTACTGGTGATGGTGATTTTGATAAGTGATACACGATATTGGCTTAGCAGTGTGTCTTAGCATACATGTGTTGTGTCTGATGTTATCAATGATTTTTTTTGCTACTGTCTATCTTACTACTTGTACAACCATCATGGTAATTTACCCCCTGCAGTCCAGGGAACAAGGAATTAGCTTGCAGCTCAGAGCTCCCCGGGCGAGTCATTAAAGGCGACTAAAGAAGGGTGAGCGGTTCTGTGCCAGCTCCCTTGCACAGCACCGGACCGTATATATAGTTTTTGTGCTACACGCTAAACAACAAAAAAATCCAAAAATCGTGGTAATTTCTACGTAGCTTGTCCTCCGGCGTTTTTTTTGGGGGGATTTGTATCCTTTTCACTGTGTGCGATAGTTCAATATTTGATCTCTTAGTTATCAATATTGTTCGTACAAGTTAATTTTAGTTTTTATACTTTCTCATCGCGCTCCAGATGTCTCGAGTTGCCTCGTTTCATCCCTGATCACCATGTGATGTCCGCTCTGATCCCCCGCACCCTCTCCCACCTCTCCTCCCCTTTCCCACCCTCCTCTCCCTCCCATCCCTCCAGTGGGGGCTCCCAGGGGCAGGAGTTGGAAGCGTCGCTGGAATTTTTTCGACGTTGGTATCGTCTGATTCACGTTGAGGGGGGGGCGTCGCGGTCTGACGAAGCTCGGGGAATTTGGATGAAAACAGGGCGACAGCGGTTTGTTGCAAAAATTTTGTTGCAAAATTGATTTCTATTTCATATTTTATATATTATCTATTTACTATATCATATATTATATCAGATAAATACCGTATTGCTAATTGGGTTAACTGCATTGATGCAATGTTGACTGAAAGTAATGCCAGCTATCGTCTTGAAGATTCTTTGAGACCCGCTCTTTATATAGTCGTGTCGCTATTGGCCACGGGCCCAGCGCCTTGGGGTGAAAAGCGTCGTGGGATCAAGGGTCATATTTCACTGTTCTGGCTGAACCACGGCCCACATCCCCCCAGCTGATTAATTAGACACGCAATTGAGAGGTCTCGAAATATATCGAGCATTATGCATGCACAGTGCGCAGGCTAGGGACACAGCTAGCTAGATTAGTTAGATCCAATTGGAGTTAGATCCGATTGGAGTGCACGGCGGTCCTCCATCCAAGCACTCACCTTCAATCATTATAGCAAGCGCATTGTATTTTCAATTTTATCTTCGATTGTATCATATGGTATTGTACTCGTGTGTTGTTCATCGTCTTGTGTACAAGTCCATTGTAAGTACAGTGCACGTATGTAAGTTTGTGTTAAGCTAGTGTTAACCCATTTAGCCTGGAGTTTGTTGTCTAAGTGATTAAGAATATTAAATGTTAGTTTGTGTATTAATAAATATTAATAAAAATAACAAATTGAATGAGTTCTTTAAATAATATTGACTGATGTTTTTAAGTGGCTGTTATTTCGATTTTGTTACTTTCTGTGGTTTTAAAGGAAGTGTGTCAAAAGGCGGGTTGCATAATGCATATGCTGTTGATGCACCGCGGCGCATCACTGAATTTAGTTGATTACATTACCATGCATTATCGAGTTTAATATTTGTACTTACACTTTATATAGTTGTTTTCTTTTTTTTCTTTTTAGTGAGTCGGATGGCGAGTGTTTGAGTGGGCTGGAGCTGGTTGTGTCCGACTGCAAACCAGTTAAAACTGGATCTAACCAGTTTGTACAGGTCTTTCGACGATCGACAGCATCCACTAGTAGGTAGGTCTATCCGAAAATATTGAGATTTCTGCGTTTTGGATCCGATCGGTGATGTTTAACTTCTGCTGACTTACGGTGTTGTTGGTAAGGTTTCTGCTCAGTGTAGAAACTAACAACATTAGTTCGAAGGCCGTGGGTAGACTTTGCGTACAGTATTCGGCGCTAATTTGGCGATGAACCGAAATTGTGTCAAAATGCAATGCCAGATGAAAGCAATGAATTTGAGCTAATTCTAAGTGTGAACTTGAATGGCGTCTGAAATTGATCAATCAGGTTTCTTTCAGTAATTTCATATTGTTGTTTTACTAAAAGTGTGATAAGTATATATATATAATATAATATATATGATAAGTATACACGATTTGTTACGCTGTGCACGCCATCTATATATCGCAGAAGTGTGAACATGATCTAAGCGAAGTTGACGAGTCGATTAACTCGACAATGGTTGCTTCCGTTGCTGTTCAGAATTTTTGTCTGACTTGGTCGAATGTTTTGTACAATGAACGTTGAACATGGCTGCATGAGTCTAGTGTAGCCTGGCTTGTAGTTTAGGCTACATAGCTACGTGTACTTTTTCAGCCTGGCGATATATTGGCAGGCTAAAAATGTTTTATCTTAGGCGCATTTGTGGACTCCACTGAAGCCAACGTGTGACAAATGCTGAAATCAGGCGACGAACACGGCAGCCCTATGTCAGCAGCGTCATTGTCGGGAGTTGCCTCGAATTCTTTGGTGATATTGCTCGGTCCGACGCAACCTGGGATGTTACGCGGGTCGCGTCAGTCTAAATACCTAAAGGCTGGCGTCGACCGTGTGGGAGACCTCGCGGCATCTGGCGCTTCACTATCAAAGGAGACCTTGCTCCGCTCAACTTTGGCCTACACACCGCGTGGCGACGGGCGCAGGATCGAGTAGCATGGAGAGCGACGACTCATCATGCCACGTCACCATAGTGTGGTTCGCAACCGAGAAAGAGAGAGAATGTATTGCATGTAGTTGCAGATGTGTAGTCTAGCCTGGTAGCGTATTACACGTGATACACCACAGCGAGGCGCTGTGGTGTACTGGTTAAGGCGTCAGACTTTGAGTCCAGCGAACCTGGGTTTGAGTCCCGGCGCCGGCTCTACGAAACCATGTTTTACAGGCCCTTCGGCAAGGCTCTTAAACACACAAGTGTCGCTAGCTGATAGTTATCGTCCAGGGTAATTTATGATACTGGTTGGCGACAGGAAGGGCATCCAGCCGTAAAAATTCAGCTCCATTAAACATGTAACACGTCAATGTGTCAATTATGCAGGAGTCTGGTGGAAGTGGGTGTAGCAGTGAGCAGCTCGCTGGTGGTGAGCGCGGAGAACAAGCCGTACATCGCGCTCACCACCGGCCTCGTCACCAACATCTCCGACAACACCGTCACCCTCCTCACCGACAGGTTCTATATATATAGAATATTTAATAATAATAATATTTAGTGGGTTTAAATTTCTTCCGTGATCCAAGAGTGTCGTCAGGATGTCTAGGAAGATATATTATTCTTCATTTATTTTGCTTGGCTAAAAAGAGTTGATCAATTTATCAAATTTACATCCCTGAGCACCTTTTTTATACCTAAATTATTCCAAAACTATTATTATATAATAGTATTGGTCCCAACTTAAAAAAGAAGAAATGCGCCGTGGCTGCGGCT
>JAQIWG010007092.1:0-12647 GCA_034695025.1 Chamaedrilus cognettii
AAAGGTACCAAAGCAAAGCTATTTTACGCGTAAAAACGTTCGGCCTGCGACGACTGAATTGCTGCATATGCCTATCGCATGGGCGTGAATCAATGGTTTTACCTGACCCATTTACACACCTTTTTATTGCTACGTTTTTTTCTCGACTTTCTAATAACCTAGGCTAGTCGTCTTAGCCTACATAATTCAATCCCACCACCACCACTACTCGTCTTGATTCAAGAGCTTCACCGACACAGGATTTAAAGAATTATAAATAGCAAAATAGGTTCATTAAACTCCACTAGCATATCGTTTAAAATATCGAAACTGCTAGAAGCACAAAATCAATTATTTTTAAAATTTACTTGTCGGATTTAATTATTCAAATGATTTCTTACACCCCTATTTACTTCCACCCATAAACTTGTTTATCTCCTGACATACATTTAATTTACTGCATCTTGTATAATAATCTATGCTGATACACGGATCAATACGGCAGCAGAGATCAATGAGAGATCGATAAGATCAGTTCGTTAGTAGTACTGCGACCGATTCGTGTCATAGACGCCTGTGTCGTACGATCCCATTGGTGCTTCAAGTGACCCGACCTCCTTTTGACCATACAGATCACGCGTTGAGTCATCCTGCAGGTCGTCCAGGTCGCTGCCTGCAAGAAACAATGATAACAAACTTAGGACTCTAATCAAACGCACTAAAAAGTTTGTTTTCTGAATTAAATTTATTTCTTGTATTACAACATCATGTTCATTCTACACTTTTACTCCTAGGAT
This sequence comes from Chamaedrilus cognettii, assembly GCA_034695025.1. Taxonomy (NCBI): domain Eukaryota; kingdom Metazoa; phylum Annelida; class Clitellata; order Enchytraeida; family Enchytraeidae; genus Chamaedrilus; species Chamaedrilus cognettii. The sequence goes on from JAQIWG010007092.1 coordinate 777, forward strand.
CTACATGCATCTCTTCGTTTTGGGTTGTAATCAATTACACCTATATATTGATGTTTGCCCACGGCGAAGGAAGATCCTGATGACGTCCTTGTACGCGGAAACTGACTCAAAAGCCATTAGTATTCTTATTCTTAATTATTGTAATTTTACTTTTATTGTTGCAACAAGCAGCGCCAAAGATTTGAACCCGGAATGTCGGCGCGGGCAGTCATCGAACATACAGCACAGCCATCAAAGCTTAGTTAGTTGAATATGTGCAAGAAAAAGATACGCTATATAGCCTAGGCTCACAATGTACTGTATGTCCCACCACATGTGGCGCGCGGCCCGTGCCTTTATTCTAATCCTAAATTTTGTGATAACGAGTCACAAATTGCACAACATGACATCATTCTGGATCAATGAAACAAGTCTGTAATTATATAAAGTCTGTAATGAAGAAGTAAACTACAGTGATTGGCTGATTTCACGGATAAGGTGGAGGATGTAATTTAAGGGACGTGCTAAGTAGCGAAGACTATTACAGTCCGTTTCAGTGTAAGAGGGCTGCCACAGAACCGCTCCCCCTTCTTTAGTCGCCTTTTACGACTCGCTCAGGGAGCACTGGGCTGCAAGTCTATTCTTTGTTCCCCGATATGCTGGGGTGATCGTATTGACAAGGTATTGTATGGAAAAGGCCCCGAGATCAAGGATGCCAAAAGATCAAGGATGTCTCGTCTAGAGATTTATCCTACTTCTTCTTCCCCTGAGAGTTTAAGGACCGTGTGTACATGTAGTAACGAAGACTATTACAGTCCGGTTCTGTGCCTCGGCCTCGGCTTTACCAAGCACAGAACCGCTTCCCCCTCTCAAGTCACCTTTTACGACTCGCCCGGGGAGCTCTGGGCTGCAGGTCAATTCTTTGCTCCCCGACCTGCAAGGGTAAGATTTATCCTACACATGTTGTTGAAGCCCGACTACTATCTCATACAGGCTTTAAAAAGGTGTTTGTTAACTTCAAAAATTTTACAGCACTGGAACACTGGTACAGTACCCGTATCGTCTCGGCCCAGGTCGTACGGGCGATCATACAGCGATGTACCCACCCCCGCTCCCTCACCTCCCCCCAGCCCCTCGTACCCCCGTGCAGTCGCCCCGTGGCCGCCGAGGGACCCCCTGCGGGGGGACGGCTGCGTGGCGGGGGCCTGGGTCTGCATCTCGACAGGGACGGCCTCCCGTCCACAGGCAAGGAACTCGTTGGCGCGGCGCAGCTCGCGCGTCAGGTGAGCTATGCCCAGCACCTGCGTGCAATAATAAAAAGGTGTCATTTATTTATTTTAATATTTTCTGGAACTATATTCTGATGGATGACAATCATCGTTGAAACCTCAGCCATAAATACTCTTGCCCTTTCTCACCACGCCCCCAGCGTTTTAAAGCAAGAGGAACAAGGCGTGTGTGGTCGAGATGGCCGAGACCCAATGCCATCCTGATAACCTCATTGTTCAGGCGAAGACCGACTGTCGCCAGTGGCAGCGCCTTGAGCCATGCCCCAGAGGTTTCTTGCTCTGAGGCGTGCTCGTGTCTGAGCATCCGGGGCCCATGTGCCCCGGATGATGGCAGCAGAGCTTCCGCGATCCTGGCGCACCAGAGCGCATTCCAGAGCACCTTACAATGGGCCATTCATCCAAAAAATTTATCAATTCAAATACGTATTTTAATTTAAACAAATACTTACAATTTGGCGCAAGCCTACAGCGCCCAAGACAACGGACCGCGTTACGTTTGTGTCGAAATTTATGATTGGATGATATTTGTCGCCGATCTGGCCGCCTTGAGCTTAGGTAGAGCAAATTAACCATTCAACGATTAACGAGGGAGAGGGACTTGCAGTTGAGGGATCGTTTGTACTAACAAAGGGTCAGGACTATTAAAGTCTGGTTCTGTGCAAGAAAGGCTGCCTTAAAAGAATCCCCTATGAAGGCTATGATCAGATTTTTGGCAGATTCCTCCTGCAATTTTTCATGAAATGCTCTGAAACTTTTTGGCTGAGCAGCTTTCATCTCGTTAAACACGTACATGTACATACAATTTTATTATATAAAACTTTTAATGCCTCACTTTATTATCGCGTTTAACGCCAAAATTTGCAACAGTGTACTAAGATGCCTCAATGTCTGAAACAAATTTATACACGGGTCTGAATATTCGTACATAATTGAAGTGCATTCTTACTAGGCTGGTTTCTAAATTTTGCGTTTGTCAGATCGTACATTTCAGAAATAAATAATTTCTTGTGCGACTATTTGTTGTACATTGTACAACAAATACAAACATTTTTATAAAGGGGGGAAACTTTGTGACAGTCAAAATTTAACCCGTTCTAACGTCTTGATGAATGCTGATTGGCCAAAAATGATACCAGTTAAAGCAGCAAGCCACTATTCGCATTAGCATCATATTTCATGCAAATCAGTCAACTAGTTGTTAAGTTGTAACCGTAATTGCGTTATATCACTGGTGGAGAAAATTACACGCAAGATAAGCCATTTCGTCACATCGGCACATAACCAATTAATAAGATTAATTATAACCAATTAATATATAGTTATAACCGATTAATAACATTAATCATTATTAGCAATTATTGTAATCGCCAATTATTATGGTTAACAAGGGGTCTAGAAGATTTTTAGTTTAAGGACCAACTGTATCTACACCATGTTCCGATGAAATTGAGAACACTCGAAACGTTGTCATAACTCAGTCAGATAGATCTGAAATCTTTTACACAACAACCGCAACCATACTAGGACCAAATTGCAAATTCTTAGATAAAATTTGAGTCATCTTGACTAAATTACGCATGTATGAAAAACAGTACAGACAAAACAATGTTTCCACATCAGTTGCTAACTTGCTACGTATTACGTTCCCAGTCAAGTTACAAACAAGCAATCCAGAAATTCAGTTAGAACTCAGAACCAGGGGCCTGTTACTCAAAATATCTTAGGCAAATTTTAGTCTTAAGAAGTTCTTAAGAAAATCTTAAGCAAATTTTAGTCTTAGTTATTTTAAACTCCGCACTGCCACGGCGCCACTCGTAATAAACCACACGATGACGTGACGGCGGTCGGCGGTTGGATTTAATTTTTTCAAATCTGATTTAGGATTAAGCTTAGGCTTAAATTTACGGAAGTTTTGAGTAACTGGCCCCTGGTGTTCAAAGTGTCCTCCTTGTTGGTGTACACATGACAGAAGACTTGTTCTATCCATTTAACTCTCAGATATGGAGTGTCTTACACTTCTACTGGAGGAGCGCATCTATCATGTTGGCGTTCGTGACGTTGATCACCCGACGACTCGTAAAATTGAAAAGTGGCAGCTGTTTGATCACGAAATCATGGATCAAGCAATCAAACTGTGTCGTCCCCGTCTTATGTCATTGTACGCGAACAAGGAGGACACTATGAACATCAGCTGTGACTGAATTTCTGGCCTGCTTGTTCGCCGCTTGGCAGTAAACGCACGATACGTAGCAAATAATGTGGAAACTTAATTTTGTCGGTACCGTTTTCCAAACATGCATAATTCCGACAAAACGACTCACATGTGTCTAAAAATTTGACCATTTGTTCTACCATGGCTGTCGTTGTCGTGTATACAATAATTTCTGTCTAATTATCTGATACATTTTGACAGAGTTTGAGTTGAGTGTTCCCGTTTTCATAGAAACATGGCGTAGTAACAAAGACTATTGCACTCCGGTTCTATATGAGAGAGGCGCCACATAATCCCTTTCAGGCTTTTATTTACTTGCCTTTAACGACTCGCCCAGGGAGTCTTGGCGTGAGCTAATTCTTTATTCCCCGGCTAGAAAGGATAGGATTAGCAAAAAGAATATCTAACGACAAGCGTACATGTATCCTATCGTACAGAATAAGAATCTAATAATCTAGAGGGGGGGGGTTTGACTTTTAAGGACCCTGTGTAGTATCAAAGACTATTACGGTTCGGTTCTGAGTAAGAGGGCCACCTCAGAACCGCTCCCCCTTCGTTAGTCGCCTTTTACGACTCGCCCAGGGAGCTCTGAGCTGCAAGTCTATTTTTTGTTCCCTGACTTGCTGGGGTATAAAATTTTAATCTAATCTAGACAACTGTTTCCATTCACTTTTGTTACTTACACAAGATATTTGTTTTAAAGGTATCTATTTTTGTTGTGAATTTACGACGTTATTCTTTCAAAAAAAGTGCATGTCTTACTCAGTATTTACCGTGAGAGAAAAGCAGTTGCGGCGCGCTAATGGGGCTGGGGGAGGCAAATGCCCCCCTTTAAAAATGTAGGGGTCACTTGAGGGGAGCAGTGTCCCCCCCCCTGAAAATGCTCCCCAAGTTAAAAAATATTAATTATTAATAAGTTTAAAAGACATGAATGGTGGTCCTTGCAAAAAAAAGACATTGAAAATAACTACACTACATGACTGTGTTGAGACAAACTTCTGTCAGCACCCTCTCCCCCTCCCCGCTCGTGAGGTCTGCCCCCCCCTAAAATGAAACCGCTCCGCCGCCACATAATCCCCAGCCACGAGAGAAAAGCATGGAGTTTTCTCACGGAGCGCATTTTCTACAAAAAAAATGATCTCTTCAGACGCACGTTTTTGTCTTAGATGACGTCACTTTCTCGGCAGAAAATCCAGCTCACTAGAAAACCCATAGTTCAATCCCAGTGCATGGCTGTATGGTAAATGTTTTGCTTGAAACAGCGTGCTGTAATCATGCTCGTTAGGCCTATATTGTTTTTTGCTATGGCATTGTACGTTTACTGATTTCCACAGAGTTCACAGAGTTGTTCACTGAGTTCGCATGCAATTAATATCATTAGTTGTTTATTGCGCCCCGTGCATTGATCATTGAATACATTGAATCCAATGGATATTGAGAAAAGAGAAACCATGTATCTTCAATGTGGTACTTACAGTCCTTACACGCAGGCCTATACTATTAGGCCCAATAAAAAATAACTAGGGTCACGGGTGGAAAAGTTAAATACGAATTTTCAGAGATGCGGGAGCGGTGTTCCCACTCGGTTTAAATGGTGGATGAAAGAGTGTGACGTCACCTTGACGTATGGCGCCTTGGCCGTGTAGAGCGCGGTGACGGGCGGGAATTCAGTGTTTACCATGCTTCTCACATCCAACAACACGTCCTCGTACGACTGCGTCGTCTGAGGGTTGAAGATCACCTGCGCAAACCACAATAACGCCTGCACCATAACGTAGTGTAACTCGTAGTTAATCGTTAATCATTTATTAACTTGTTATTATCTTTGGTGTAATCTTACATAATTATTACCCCTGCAGGTCGGGGAACAAAGAATTGATCTGCAGCCCGGATCTCCGCGGGCGAGTCGTAAAAGGCGACTTAAGAGGGGAGCGGTTCTGCGCTTGATAAAGCCCAGGCCGAGGCACAGAACCGGACTGTAATAGTCTTCGTTACTACACACGGTCCTTAAGATTCAACCCCACCCACCACCACGCTACGACATAATAACGACGAAACAATACGCCGTGTTCTTTTATTAAAACCTAGGTTTGAGGACAGGATGGCCTACGTCACAGTTATTTACTGTCAATCAGATCAAGCTCCGCCCAAACCAGTTTGTAAAGAAAGACAGCAAGTTTCAGGCACAGACTGCGTGTTTGTTGATGTAGGCCTACGTGTAGGCCTTATAATTTTAGTTATCTATTTGAGCGAAGCGTTGTGGTGTAGTGGTCAAAGTGTTGGAACTTCGTGTCCAGAGGACCAGGGTTCAAGTTCCCGCGCCGACAACTATGAAGCCACGCCAGGCCCTTCAGCAAGGCTGTTAAACGCACAAGTGTTGCTAGCTGCTAACCCCGTGCCAGATAATTATTTATTTGGTTGGCGTCAGGAAGGGCATCCGGCCGCAAAAACCCAGCTCCTGCGCTCACAAGGGCGCATGCGTCTAAACCTGTGTGAAAATATGGACATTAACAGAGTAGACAAAAAAAGCAGTTAGCTTTCAAAGAAATTTGATTCTGTACAAAATTTCCCACTAAGGCACTGCAATGCGGTTACGTATGGATATCATGCATCGTCAAATGGAAACATGATGACTGAAACACACGAAAAAGCAATTTGTCAACAGCTATTATTTGAATAGCTCGAACGTGCTTCGCCTTCGACTTGCAACCCAGAGCTCCCAGGGCGAGTCGTAAAAGGCGATTTAAGAGGGGTGAGCGGTTCTGTGCTTGGTAAAGACGAGGCCGAGGCACAGACCGGACTGTAATAGGCCTAGTGTTCGTCACTACACACAGTCCTTAAACTCGCAGCGGGAGAAGTGGTATGGAAATGAGAACAATATTAGAGAAAATAACAGCCCCCTGCAGACTGGGGTAAAATCATATAATGAGTATAATAAAATAGACACAAAAATGAGAATAGTTATGTAGTTCAGACTCAGAGCTTCCCGAGCAAATCACGAAAGACGATTTAAGAATCGAGTGACGTTCTGTGCTGGGCCACTAGGGACTGAAGCGCGAGCTGGAATGCTGTTAGTACACACGATTTCTAAACTCCCAAAAACCTGTACCTACCCTTCACTAATCGGTGCAGCGTTTTGTTTCCAATAATTATGGATTGAATCACAGCAGCATTACAGCAGACACAATTAATGATTAGAAGCTAAATTAATTAATCAAATTATGTATTAATAAATTTTAATCTACTGGGGTAAAATCAAATTATGAGTGTAATATATAGATATTATTAAATTATAGACACTAACATGTGAATAGTTAGTTATGTCATTCACCGTTCAAATCTAGTCTACCACTGCCTTCACTGTCTGCCATAGTCGCCTAGGCCTATGTGTATCTAGCACTGGCGACCAGTGACACCATTGAATAAAAATGGAATATCCCTAGATTTAATTTTTTTGTTGATAAAAATATCCCCAGCGTCCACTATTAAATACGTTGTTTTATAAAAAAAATAACCCCAGATATCTGGAGATTTCGCAAAAAATCAGATCTCTAAATCATTCAGATATCCCTAAATCTAATGATATATCCCTAGCAGTGCCATCACTGCTGGCGAAGCGGCATAGAAATCTCTCCCTAGTCTCTGAAATAGAAACGAACATTAAATTTATATCATTCAGCAATCCTGGGGCCTCATTTACGTACATTTCTTACGATTTTCTGAAATCTTATTCTAACTGAAATTTAAAACGAATAAAATCCAATCGCCGACCGCCGTGACGTCATCATTCGGTTCGAGCGCTACCGTGCAGAGTTTCCAATAAAAAAGGTAAGATTTGCCAAAGATTCTCTTAAGACAATCTTACGACTAAGATTGTCATAAGATATCTACGTAAATGAGGCCCCTGGTTATGAAATCAGGCTAATGAATGATTTAAGATCGTCTAAATGTTAGCTACATTGTACACATTCACCCATTGATTAAACAGGAAATTGAGGTATCAACTATAAAATTTCAAATGCTATTTTTTTCTGTTAAATAGCACATTGTCATGCTGGTATGGGATTAATAAAGGCAGTGGTCTACTTTTGCACCAAATGAATCCAATTTGCACCAATTCATTGAATCTGGGTATCTCGACCCAAAATATCCGTAAATTGCACTTTTCACCAAAAAAATTCCAATAATCTGCATGTTATAAAAAATATCCCAAGACATCTGGGGATTCAGTTAAAAATCAGATCCCTCAAATCGATGTAAGATCACTAAACTTACTGATATAAGTATAAAAAATAAATATAATATATAAATAATAAATATATGTAATAAATTTATTGATATAAGCTTATCCCAAGAAGTGGTATCACTGATTGGGGATTGGGCGTGGGGACATTGCAGGCATCCCTGCAATCTCTACTAGCCCTACATACGTGAATACCGGTCACACTAAACACCGCGCGGGACCGCACGGGATCGCACACAGGGCGACATAGAGGTGATAGGATTGATGGGGCCTCTCACCTGGCATGTAAACAGGTAGTATAGGCTACATGCAGCAGACAAAATTTTGAAGGAAATATTTGTGGAAATAGATCTAAGCCAATTTTCATTAATGGAAAAAGAGTGGGGGGGATTTAATTTTAAGGACGGTGTGTGAGTATCAAAGACTATTACCGTCCGGTTTTGTGTAAGAGGGCCGTCACAAAACCGATCCCCCTTCTTTAGTCGCCTTTTACTACTCGCCCGGGAAGATCTGGGCTGCAAGCCAATTCTTTGTTCCCGGGCTTGCACGGGGATTAAAGGAACAAGCTTCTATAGGCCATTAACCTTCTGAAGGTTAGTTATGGTGTTAGAAGTAATTGTTGGTGGTAAGCCCATATAGCCTTAGTTCTGAAACCTATAGTTCTGAGGCTTTCAAATTTCAACACAACCATAAAATCCTTAGTTGTCATTTGTGCGGTCGCTTCAACACTATCCCGTGCGGTCCCGTGCGGTCTTTAGTGCTACCCGTGAATACTGCTGCTGCTGCGGCTACATGTCATGCCACTGGTACTACTACAGTACTTCTACTACTACTATCACTAATAGAGATCGAAATTTCAAATGCTGCACTTTGTTAACCAACAAATTACTGCTGTGGGAATGCCTCACAAAAATTTTGAGAACTGTAGCAACTCACTTAAATCTCTAACTTGAACAGAAATTGAGTGTTTAATGAAAAAATAATAATTTTGAATGGTGCGGTAAGCTTATAATCTTGTGCGGTGTGCATTCTGACGTTCTCTGATGTTCCAACCCGCTGCACAATCAATTTAAAAATAAATCTACAGTTTTAATGTTATATTTATAAAAAAATTGATAGGTGCTCAATAGCTTGTACCTTTTGTTTACTGACTGGGAGAGTTTTTAACAGTTTTGATAGTAGGATAGGCAGCCCTACAATGTGTTGTTAGTAGTCGGCCACAACTAAAGGAAACTCTTCCCCCGCTCGCATAATTTATTGTCTAAGTTCTATTGTGTTACACACCTTTTTTTAGCAGTTCTTAGATAAACTCTGAACACAGCCGTACCTTCTGCTGACTGGTCCGGTCAGTGTTGCTTGTGATCAGCAGTATCCTCGGCCGCGCGTTCATCTTCCCCGGGGGCTTCCACTCCCCCCCTACCCCCCTCTCACTGACCCCCCCAAGCCCCCCTCTACCCGCCCGCTCGCTCTGCAGCGAGTAAGAGGACGAGGAGGAGGGCGTGTTCGCCAGGGAGCTCGCCCAGTCGTCAGCGCGCCGCGTCAAGGCCGCCGCTGGTAACACCGGCACGGCCTGAGACCTGATGGGCTGAGGCGGTGGCGGGGGGGCTTTTGGCTGGGGTTTATGCACAACGGCAGGGACCTGGGAGGGGGGGTACGTTCTGGCGGGGGCAGGGCGAGCGAGCGGTGGAGGGGGGTCCGGGGGGAGGCGGGTGAGGGAGGCGAGCTGGTCGGAGCTGCGGTGTCGCGGCCAGAAGCGCTCGCGAGGCTCGCCGTACGCGACGTGGATGATTTTACGCACGCTCGACACCACATACGACCGACCTGCGACCATAATTTGACTTATGGATTATAAGCGATGCCACGGACACGTAGGACCATCCGCGACCCATGATGGCATGAACCAGCTGAATCTACACCATTATAATTATGTTGTATTGCAGACGTGTAGAACCGATCTGCGCCCCATAAACTTGTGGCTAAATATACTCAAGTGTATGTGGTATTACAGACATGTAGGATCGACCTACATGCGGCCAATGAATGTGACGATAGAGAGAGTGGATACTGCCAAATTATAATTATGCGCTAGAATGTAAGCCTACGACTAACTTCAATTAGGGTGCATTCGTATCCGAAATTGCGCGTAGTTCATGGATATTTTTTTTAAAGTGGTTAATGTCCGTTTTGGTCGGTAGCCTGATATTATGTTGTTATCCATAGTGCTACATGTACCTGAGTACTCCTGATATTATCTTTGATGCCCATACAGCCATCTAAAACCTCAACTAACCACTCTATCTCAAACTTATTGGATCATCGCACACTTTGAATTTTGATTCATAACAAAATAAATAATAATAATAAATGAATTCATAATTTAATGCGCAGGTATAGAAATGAAGGCAAAAATGAATAAGCATTTAAAGAAATTACCTCAAAAACAAAGACATTATTTTGAGTTTTTACATTGTAAATTTGAGATAAGAGAAAAATATTTGATATTAATTTGTTTGATGTTATTTGACAATCATAGTCTCTTCTGAAGTTGTACACTTTAAATGGAGAAAATACCACAAAATGTCAGATTTTTCACGTAACATGTCTCAAAATGAAATATCTGAGACTGAAGCGTGACGTCAGACGTACCCCCGACGAAGCGCGTGACGTCACGCATCTCGGTCCCCTCGGGCAGCGAGAAGACGTGCTGCACGCCCGCCTGCATCGGGACCTTTTCACTGAGCCAGGCGAGCAGAGTGTCGAGCGTAGCGAACATCTTGCCGCACACGGACGTGCGCAGACCCTGCGCGCCAGATATAAAGGTGTACACATGCTTTTTGATTCTTTTTTTAGTATGCAATAAAATGGTGTGCATATGAGTTTATTGGGGTCAGGCTAAAAGGATATGCAATAGCATGGTGTGGGTATTGCTTTATTTCAATTTCAATTTAGAGATTGCTATCCTAAAAGATAAAAAATACAAAATTTGCAGAAAAACAATTAAGTTAAGCACACAAGTGACACAAACTGTCATTAATAACAATGCCGGATTTACACCAAAAAAGGCGCGGGGCACAAATTCAGTGGAGGCCCACATTGGAAATTAGTAAGCTTTAGCAGGGTTTATTTTAAATTTCTGACAGCGCCCCCCCCCTCCCCTCCCCCCGGCTCAGAAGTTCTCGTCCGAAGTCGGCACATTAGTAGTTCTGTGGGCTTAGGCCAAAATTAACTTTGAGTTTTAGCATAATATTTTAACCACTGTTGCGCTTCATTTGACGCAGCTTTTGTGTCGCACAGCGCCCCAACAGCGTTGCAGCAACAACTTCATCCAATAACTTTGTAGGCTACAAAATTATTGGGTAAATTCGCTGCTTCGGCGCTGTTTTGTAGCTGCATTGTAGCTGCCGGCTACGTTACGCTTCAAATGCATTACTGTAAAAAAAATTCATGTGCATCATTTGCGGAGACCCCCTAGTTTGCGGAGGCCCGGGGCACATGCCCTGTGTGCCCCATATGTAAATCCGGCACTGTCAATTAATACAGTGGTTCTCAAAGTGCTACCCGCGGGCCAAAAGTGGTCCGCCATAACATTTGAAGCGGCCCGCGAAACCGTTTCTGAAAGGGTGATTTTGGCTCTCGGCGATGTTGCTATGTGTGCCACGTGGTACGGCATATCCTCGGTAAAGCTTTTGGTATGTGAGCGAAAAATGTTCAAAAATGTCATTAAAAGATTAAGTATTAATAAGAATCACGTTGAAATGAACAAGCACTGGTAGCAATATCCTCAAAAGTTCGGTTAGCACCTGCCCACCTTCCCGGATGTGAGTTGTGCATGGGAGGAAAAAGTTACCGTGACTACCCTTTTTTGGGGGGGAGGATTGTCTTCTTTTAGTTCCCAGCCCCCACCCCCACCCCAGGGCCGTAGCGTGGCCATTCTCAGCGGGGGGGCAAGAATTCAAGCAGGTGGGGCAGACATTTTGGCGCTCTGCTCACTGCACGACATTGGTGACACTTTTCTCTTCCAATTGAACTCACAAGCGGGGAGAGGGTGGGGGGGGGAGTGCTGACAAAATTTTTTCGAGCCGTAGCCGTTCTTACCAGTCATTATCTATTTCTTCCCTATATAATTAACATATCAGACCAAGCAGGAG
>JAQIWG010007093.1:0-12647 GCA_034695025.1 Chamaedrilus cognettii
ATTTGAAAAAATGAGTTTTAAGCCTGGATTTAAAGGAGAAAAGGGGCTTAGCCGATCTGATGTCCTCCGGTAGATGGAACAATAGAAATAATGCCCAGTGTCTTTGAATTGACAAATAGTGTGGTTATCTCTCAAGTATCAACAATTAATTTAGTTGTAAGCCTGGTTGGCCTGACGCTACTCTGGCTTTATGTTAATCTGGCAGACCTTACTTGCACAACAATGAAGCAGGCCTAATAATTGCTATAGTCATTTTTCAGTATGGGTTTTATTTCCTAGGATTGGTACCACCTAGGAGTGGTATCACTGAAACTTATTATTGTTTGATTAGACTTGATTTGTTGATTGACAGATTGGAGAAAATTTCCAGTTGGGCAAGCCGCAAGTGTAACACTACTGCATTTCATTATTCATTGGCCATTAGAATACATTTAAACTTTTTCATGAAAATTAACAACGTTTTATTTTAAAATATCAACATAAACCGCAGGGATTTGTCTACATCCCCCCTGGACCCCCGGTACACCGCCCCCCCCCCCCAGTTTTGGAGGACACCCCCCAAAATACGAAAGCTGGAACAAACCCTCTGAGGAGAGGTGTAGGGGGGGGCGGTGTAGGACTCTCAAAGTGTAATGGTGTAAAGTTGAAAATATGAAAAATGCATTTAAATAATTTAAAGAACAATGACTGTTAAGAATTGACTGGTAAAAAGTCGACATTGAGTATTAAGATTAAAATTGAAAATAATCTGTTAACACCCTCGCCTTCCTTTGATTGCGACTTTTTTTTGGAAGAAAAAACAGGTGCACTATTCTACTGACCTAGAAAATTCGGGTCCGTCAGTCAGGTCTGGTCTGTTTAGCAATTTTTATAACACCCCCCTTAGGCCTACCAGTTATTATTAATTTTTGACATCCTTCTGTTTTTTTTAAATAAAAAAAAAATTCACGTAGGCTGCTTTCAATTATTTTCCTAACGCTCACAAACTTAGCATGTAAAAAAAAATATTCTTCAATTACTGTGAAGCATGAAATTTTTGCGTGCATGTCATTTCAGCGAATTTTGCGAAATTAGAGCTGCTGTACTATTATAATTGCCAGTTCTCAAAAAACGCGAAGATTAAGTGTAGCTAAATTTTCTGAAAGGCAAAACTGCAAAAATTACATGCAGCAAGTTTTTTATGTTTGACAGTAGCCTACTTCAAAATTTTGCACGAAGTGCCGCTATTGCACACCCATTATGGTATACGGTACAGACGACCTAAACGCGATTAAATTATTGTACAATTATCGCAATATCGTACATTTGGCAACACTTCATCATCACTCCTTGCCGTAACGTCACTAGCCGCTGCATTCCTCGTCGTCCGTAGCGCGAGCTGTGACGTAGTCTCCATCAGTGACGTCATCACTCCGTTCCGTGATATCACTAGCCGCTGCACTCCTATTCATCCGTAGTGCATAGTGTGCGCTGTGACGTAGTATCTATCAGTGACGTCACGGAAAGGAGTGATGACGTCATCATTCTGTTCCATGACGTCACTAGCCGCTACACTCGTCGTCCTCCGCGCTGCTGTCCCCATCGTAGAAGCTTGACCCTGCCGAGCTGAGTCCTGGCGAGTGGGCCATCCCTTCCCCTCGGGGGCCGCCTCTCTCGTCCTCGCTGCACTCGCCCCCCCGCCCCCCGACGGTGGCGCAGCCTCTCCTGCCCCGTCCGGCCGGGCCGGCGCCCCCCGTGCTGCCCGACCCCCCGCTCCCCACGCCCTGCCCGACAGAGGCCACCCCGCGCGCTGATGAGGCCAAGGGGCTGTCCGAGTTGGGCGTAGTCTCTCCACTCTGCTCCTATGCAGAAACAATAAAGAAAATTTTCAGTGCTGTTTATCTTGAGCGCAAAATAAAATCAAACTACACCGCATAATTTTCTGTCCGCTTTTGTTTATATAAATAAAAAGTACAACAAAATTTCATCGAAAAGACGATTAAGAGACTGGATAAACTCCTGACCTTCTGGAAGGCGATGACCTGGTCGAGCAGCTTGATGTACTTGATGGCGAGGCGCAGAATCTCGTTCTTGCTCAGTTTCTTGTCCGGCGGGTGTGTGGGGACAAGTTTGCGCAGTTCTACAAAGGCGCCGTTGACATTCTGCTGGCGCCATCTCTCGCGACTATTCGTGAACATGCGCCGTACGATCTTGCGTGGCGGTGGCTGTGTGCTCGCTCGTAGCGGGGGCTGCTGATGCTGCCTCTGCTGCTGCTGCTGTTGCTGATGCTGTTGCTGCTGCTGATGCTGCACCATCGCCTTTTACGCAATAAAATACAATTTTACGGAGCAAAAAACGACCAAAGAAAACAAGCTGAAAGATGCCTACAGTTTGCTCCATGGAAACTCAGTGAGCCTCCAAAAAATTACTAAAATGCTTACTGTAAAACGTGAAATGTTGACTGCATGTTATTTTCGTAGTTTTGCCCGTCAGAAATTTTGCGGCACTTAATGTTTTGCGTGTTGGAGTCCTGCCAATTCTAAAGTTATAAATAGCTGATGCAGCTGATTATTTTCGCGTGCATGCAATTTATGCGGGTTTTGCTGATTCGGAAATTCGCCAAAATTACATGCACACGAAAATTTCACGTTTCACAGCATTGCCCTTTGTACTTAGCTAAGTACATATTTACATTGACACAATGCACACAGTTCACAGTGAAGAAGCCGTTAAGCCTACTTTGCACTTATCATACACAAAAATTCTATGCAATTACAATTTTGACCTTTACTATAAAACTCTGTGATTACATGATTGCCACAAGATGATTTCTTATTTTCACCCTATTTCTATACGATTTGCCACATTTCTTTTTTTCTGTTATATATATTTTTTTTTTGTACGTGCAACTTGCAATTCCGCCGTTAGATTGCGCGACAAAAGGGCAGTCTAGTCAGGTACTCAGCTACTTATACTGTTTCTGAATCAATGAAGATGATGGAAAAATGACGTTCGCGTCTTATAATCCATGTCTGGATTCAGCGAGGATCAGATCACGCAGATCACGCACTTTCAGATCACGCAAACCGCTTCATTTTTCCGGAATGTCGTCCTTACATCAGCAAAATTTGGCATAAGCAAAATTACATGCTCATGGGAACATCGATGTTCGGAACACGCCGACGAAGAGCGCGCACAAAATGGTACATCACTTGTTCAATGTCGGATTCCGGGAACACGGCTAGAAAGTCGACATTGAGCACGTGTAGTACATAAATAAGCCTTATGAAGCGTGTTGGGAGAAAAGATTAACTTAAACTTTAATGTTCTGTTGAGAGATGTGTTAGAAAGAAGAATTAAGGGCAAGAGATGACTGGGAATTAAAGGCCACGTATCGGGATGGTAGACGACGTGCTCGAGAAGGAATCGTATGCAGAGATAAAGAGAGGGGCCAAGGATCGACTATGATTGAAAGTTTGGACACCAAAGTCCTGCTATTTGGCAGAGCACTAAAGAAGGAAAGGGATGTAAAATAATGAGACAATCACAAGTCCTGACCTGATGTTGCAGCTGGAGCTGCTGCTGATGAAGCGGGTGCACCAGCTGCAGCGCATGCTGCTGCGGGGTCTGCTGCCCCCCGGGCAGTCCCGCCGGGTGATACCCCGCATGATGGGGAGCCTCGCGCCGCGTCGCCTCCCTCCTGCCGTTCATCCCGACCGACAGGTCAACCCCTCCGGCCGGCACGGACGCCGTCAGCTGCCGATCCGCGGGGACCCCCTGCGGCGGGGCCACCAGGGCGTAGAACGGTGTCGGCCGGTGCGGAAACAAGGCGGCAAAAGCCATATTTCCCCTCATCAGGGGCCCCGTGGCCTGCCGGAAAAAGGGACCCCCTCCCTGCATAGGGCCGCGTGATCCGGGAAATGTAATGACGCCGGGTTTGCGATACAGTTGGATGTTATTGTTTTCAAAATCGATCACCGGGTGAACGCTACCGCTGACGTCAGCGCCTCGCGAATGCGTGATGTCACAACGCGTGACGTCACAGCGCGGCGTCGTGACGTCAGTGTTTGTATTCTTGGGCGAGTCGCAGGGTAGGACACGTATTGCCGGAGTTGCGGTATAATTGTCAGCGATGCGATGGATTTCTTGTGCAGCGTTTCCTGAATAATATATAAACTAAATTTCACCAAATCAATGATGTGTAATGGTTTCAACACAAACAAAAAATAAATAATAATAAAATGAGGTGACGCCATGCAAACCAAAAAATATGCAAATTAAAAAAAATCTAGCCGAATGCAAGACCAAATAGCACTTGATTACAAGCACAGAAAAGTGCGGAGAGGTCATTCATGTCAACAGTTTATTTCAAAATTTTAAAAATTGTCGTTATAAAAACGCTTGGAAATACATAAGCAGCCCAAATGCGTACAAGCCGCCATCCAAATCTAAATTGCAAACTATATTCGAAATTAAAGGAAAACGCGAGGAGCTGATATCCTGTCGATTAAAACTTCCGCTGTCCTTACCGTGAGAAGAAGGGGACCCGGTGGGATCTCTCCGACCTTCCGGTGGCTGAGGATCGATGACTCTGGGTGCGCAGGATGAACTGTAGGCGTCGTCGTCGAGGTGGTCGGTGGCGTGCTGGGACGGGGAAGGGAGGTACGGTCGCTGCTGCTGGACTTCTGCGCGGATGGCTTTCATCTTCAGCTTGTGGTACATCGCGGATGGGGACCATGGGAAGTCGTTGATTGGGGAGATGCGGTGTTTCCTTACTTCGTCATTTTCTTACTTTTGCACCTGACGCCGACAGGCACGGGACAATCTGAGGTGTAAAATATATGGTGAGCATGTGCATAAGCCTGCAGTAGGCAGGCCTATTCAATATTGTTTAATTTCAAACGCAAGCGAAATTTTTACACGAGACAGGATAAATGTATCATGCGTTGAAATATTGACGTAGAGTACAGGCTCCGAGTAGGTCGAACTCGGAGCACTTATGTACGCCAATAGCCTAGCCTGTACGTTCAATTCTGTTTGGAATCGGTCTTGGTAGTGTTCCGTTTTCAGCAGAGCCCTCGAAGAAGGTTAGCCTACCAGTTAGCACTTACAAATTCTGTGAAACATAATAATCTATATAAATAAAGAGAAGATTCTGTGTGTGTGTCTGTTTGACCGGGATGCATTTCCACAGTTTTGCAGCTTTTCACTAGAAACCTTCACTACTGTGTCGGTGTGGGCGTCGGACACCCAGTGGAGGGGTTCCATTTCCATTCTCAGTATTTCTTAACCCGGGCACCCGGGTACCCCAGCTAGTATTAAATAGTTTTATATGCTGCCCCAACTGCACATGAGTAGCAAAATTTGATTGTTTTTATTTCTTTTCATAAATGATTGCTCTTTATATATTTCAGATAAAAGTCAAACACGCAGCTTTATAAAACACCTAAAAGGCTTTTCAGAAGCAAAATCTAAAAGTCAAATATGATGTCGACAATAAACATTGCACCGGTATGGGCCTATAGCATAGCAAAAAAATACACCATCAACTAAAGCAGTAAAAGTTATAAATGATTAATGTAGTCTACCGTACTTTTCTTCGGTTATTATCAAACTGCAAGCTGACACGTGACCCACCTGTCCTCATGCATTTACACGCGCATGTAAATCAGGACATCGTATACAGCAATGTAAAATAGACCGTAGTCCGTTCACAGTTTCGGTGCACGAGTTCATAGAAGATAAATATTGAAAAAATCGGTCTACCATATTAATGTGCAGAAGCGCCCTATTCAGAGGGACGATTGAAAATTAACCATGCATACTTTAATTATACTTACTGTGTTAAGCATAGACTATATTGCAGCACAATCGGATAAATAGATACACGACTTTTTGCTGCCCAAGCGTTGCCTCTCGACGTGTCCAAGCAAAGTCCAAATTAAACAGAGTCCTAGCGAAGTCCCAGCTTACGGAGTCGAGAGTCCAAGCTGAGTCCGAATAGCGCCGTCCAGCGCCGATCAATAACCGTGCCGCGGACCGCACGTCCATCCGGAGCGAGTCCTGCTGCTGCTGCTGCCGGGAGCAGGATGGATGAAAGAAACTTGGACCAATGGCGGAGGACTCCGGACACAGGGACGCTGTGATTGGTGGGCCGCTATCAGTGTGATCTTCGCGTCACATGCATAGCTTCCTGCTTGGTTCGAATACTGCGATGTAGTTAGGTCCACCGAGCATGGGCTGGATAGCGTAGCAAGACGCTGTGATAAAGTATCTACTTTAAAACAGGGATGGGCTGTGAGCCGGCAGCTATTCAAGAAAATTATGTAGGCGTAAGCCCCTATCAAGCGTGATCACAGAAATCAAAGAGAGACATTTTATATCCGGGAGGCAAAATAATTAGCTACCGTTTTGCAGATCGTTTTCAGAGATGCGTTTTGCAGTCACACGAAAAATATATCGTTGAATGTATTAACAACCTGGATTAGAGGCACTTCGCGAAAGGGATGAAAATTTAAAAGAAGCTATCAAAAGCGCTGACGATTTGGTCAAGTTAACACATATTTGTTTTGAAAAATTCGTCTTTTATAATACCTCGCCTATCCCTGTTGCATGAAACCGCGCAGAAAGGGGGTGTGCCAATTACAACAGGCTAACGCTGCACTGTGGTCGAGAATTTAGGAATGATGAAGCGCGTGCGAATTTTTTCGAAGGGGTGACAAGGACGACGGGTGAAGTCTGTTAGTAACACCCGGCGCTGTGCGGTCGCAAGCCGAATCTGTTGGCGCGCGATAACAAACCCTCATTGTCACGCTCGATCACTCGATTATATCGAGAGCCGGTGAGGAGTGAGAGTCGGCCCACTTCCTCCACAATCATTTACCAACCGGACGTTAGCAGATCGGTGTGACTGCATGGATTTAATTGGGGTGGAACGGGGGGGGGCGGGGGTATTGGGGGTAGGGGGGGGGTTAGCAGGGATGGCGTTAGCCTCCCGCGCCCCCCGGTTGGGGGAGAGGGGGGCACGGCTCTGGGGGGCCCTCTGAGGGACCAAGCGTTAAATTTAACATAGTAACTTCGTGAAAAAGTGTTGTTTTGATGTTTCGTCATGATCTCTGGGGGGTCTAATGGGAGGTTACTGGGGTCCATTTGGGTTTATTACGTTGTAAAGATATGGGGAGATAGCCCCCACTAGCTCTAACGCCGACACCGGCCCTGGGGGTCCGTCTAGCGAGCGGGGGTGGGGGGTGGGGGGGGGGTTGGTCTATCTGTTTTCATCTGCTTCTTTATCCATTTCATGATTCGTTCTCTTTTAAACTGCACTCTCGCCGCGGAAATTACGTGTCAGAACTGTCTGCTATGGCAAATTTCCGACTAATTCCCTAACGGGCATGGACATCATCATTCATCAACGCCTAATTCCACCATCGTCTGCGAATAAAAGCTTATTGCAGTGTTATTTTCGTAAGTCATTAACGAGGAGTTAGAAGAAAACTATCAAAATCTTAAGCGGCGCAGAAATTTTAAGCTTCAATATGTTTCAAAATTTCAATGGGTTCAGTAGCGTCAGAATATTAGGCCTAGGCTGTAGAGTACAAAATCATTTAATGAGCATTTTGGATTTAAATTGAAAATATTCTGTCTTCGGCATGCTGAATAACTTTTAATATTTTAACGGATCGACACGCAACAATCACGCACAGCCTCCCAAGGGCATGATTTTGGTCTTTAAGCAGCGCATAAAAATGACGGATGAAAACAAAAAGATGCTATTTTAAATCGAGATAATCACGATTTTCTTTGTGGGCAAAAGTCGCAGGAGTTTGTGTCGTATTTTTTTTGCCGATCTTGTAGCCTGGTAGATCTATCATAATTTATGTAGGGTATATTGAACAAGCCTGTTCATACTATAGACCCAAAGATTGGCCTATCTATGAACATCTACGCTTGTTCTGCCGTTTATGCCGACACACAGGCTGCAATAATAGGAACTTGAGTTTTTAAATATTAGGGCCTGTTAGAACCTATAGGCCTGCGGAAGATTTTCGGCCGAACTTATACGGAACCTTCGGCCACAAAATTTCTGACACGTGATTCCCTTTTCCAGCTCGGTGTCACCGGCGTAGTATGGCTCCTCTCCACTCCCCAGGCCGACTTTGTGCCACGTCCCCCAGAGCGCGGCTTCATCCTCCCGTCCGCGGCTTCATCTCGTGCGATATGCAGGGTTAGATTTGTCTAAAGTTAACAGGGGAGGGTGAAGGTCTGAATATGCTTCGATTTTATTTTCCGTGAAAACCTGCGAGCAGAGCATGGGGGAGGAGTTACAGACGAAAGCTTTTTTGAAATCTTGTCAAAATAAATGCTTCCTTTAACCCCAAAACTTAGGACAACCGGTACGTAAAATTGTCAAAATAGATGGGTTTACATCCAGGTTAACTAGGAATCGATGGGGTCAAATCGACCCCCTACCTATCGGGTTTAAACAAAACTTTTAAAAATAAATTACAACGTTAAGATTTAAATTTAAAAATTAGCCTAAGGTACGTTTCTAGGTTTAAGGCGAACGTATACAATGTCAAAATTAATTGTTTTTATTTTTCCTTATGCTATTCCTAATAGCGCTTTTCATTTTTTGAGAGGAGGGCGCTCTTTAACTGGAGATCAAAACCCACTTCCATTGCTTTTCTTTAATTTTTTAACTTGGACTAGGGGGATCGGGACATGCAACTGAGGGCGTCAACCTCCCCCTCCCCCCCCCCCGCCGATAAAACTCCGACGATATCCGTTACTTGCTCATTCAGCGGCTAATTATCATCCGATCGGGTCCGATAGCGCGCCGACTATATTACAGTTAATTGTTCCGAGCCCCCCCGTGGCGGGCAGGCGACGGACAGTCAGCGCGTCTCCCTGCAGGGTCCAAGCTAGGCGCTGTCTCTCTGGGTCCGGGTGGCAGAGATTTATCCAACATTCCACCCCCCCACAACAACCCCCAAATACCACGCGTTTTTGAGGTACACCCCCAAAAAATCTACTTTAAGCCTTTGACGCACCGGTGTGCTGGGGGCGTATCGGGCCGGATACATCAGTGATGCAAGGGGGCAGTCTAGCCAAATATTTGACCCAGCAGAGGGGAGTCAAAAGCTTTACTTTACACAGAGCAGGGGGGGCAATGGCTTTATTTCCAACAAGAGCAGGGGGGGGGGGCTGAAGACCATAAGCTAATAGTAACTTTTCTGGGAGCAGGGAGGGCAGACCTTCCCAGCAGACTCCCCCCCCCCCTGCACCCCCTCACGCTACGGGCCTGCAAGGAAGGTGTTGGGAGAGGAATGATGAATGGTTTCTCACAGAATTGCGAATAGTGAGTTGTGCCCATTTAGAGCATTTTCTGAAGAAATGTTCTGATCAGCACGTCTAAGTTCTAACCCCCTCCCCTGCCCCCATTTTAAAAATCCTTTAGAATTCCCTGGGTCCGGGCGGTGTCTAGCGGTCTCCCGCGGTCTTCCAATCAACGAGACGGGCGCTCACACCGATAAACTGAATGTCATCCGTGCCGTGGCGCCCTCCTGCGGCGGTGGTGGCATCGAGCTGGAACGGGAGTCGTGGCGCGTGGTATTGTTACACGGTAGGCCTAGGCCTACGGATATAGGCCGCGGTAGTAGTTGCGAGCCACAACAGTGCGATCGCACCGATGACACTATCAATGTTTTCTGCGCATCGCTTTAAAAAGAAAATTTCAGAATTTGCACTGGTCACGCTGGTTCGGGCGCGTCAACATTGGCGGCCGAGGAGAATTAACCGTTGTCCGGTGGGCCATACATTTCAAAATATACATACATTATTACAACAGAAAGCCTAATTCCGAAATGAATAGCGTATATGCCTTCACTGTACGTTAATAAAGCCTATATAGGCCTAATTTTGTTGTCCGCAACGGTATATATTCATGCATATTTATCATGCAGTTTTGACTGTCATATTTGTGATCGGTAGTGGTTTTCTGGTGTAGAAATAAAAGATATACTTTGAGTGATCCGAGGATTATTTTCGACTGACGAAATGCAATAAGGATTTCAATCAGAAAATCAGCGTCAAGAGATCATGACGCCATGATGACTCCATGACGTCGTGATGACGTTGTGACGTTGTGTGACGCCGATATCGATTCCCATCCAGCTGAGCTGACGCCCTCACTGCAGGCCTGTAATACAGAGACGGCGAAATGAGCGGTGTGTTCGTCATACGGCCAGATAGATTACAATTATTGTGTCATCGCTCATCGGCCTCGTGACACGTCGCTGCGCCACGCGCGCTCTTCGGAAACGTACACCTTTATTATCGACACTGTTGTGGGCTGTAGGCTAATTCGCAAAAGCGATCAGCCTAAGTTATATAGTCAAGATGTATTCGAATTTAGCTTGATCACTCCCACCTGTATATACCCCACCCCATTGAGTAATTTTCGAAGGCTTTATCACGTCTTCTCTAAATAAATTTCACCGAATGCCAAGTTGCCAACCAATTCGCCGGTAGCTATAGCCGATCTTCTCGCCAGCCCAGGCGACACGCTTACAGTCTCCCGCTGCATGCATTGCATGGCCCTTTACGGCTGACAGACCGACCCTCAATCAAATCGCAATCGCTATTAACGCCCGTTTCGAGGGGTGAAGCCGCCAGTGCGCATGCGCGCTGAACATTCTCGCTCCAATGGGCGCGACGGCGCCAATTTGTAACGTTAATAGTAAACCGCACGCTCACCAGACGTCGCCACCCTATCAGTCCCAGCGTGCCACGCGCCACCGGGTAAGGAACCGATAAACCAAAGGGGCGCCGGTATTCAATTCAGTGGGGGGAAGAGACAAAATTGCATCTCTATGTGAACCGAAAAGCAAGTCATTGTTTTCGTTGTAGCGGTTGAGAACCGATAAAACAATTTAAAATGCGTTCTGAAAAATGTGCGCGTGAAACATATCGGTAAAAATGGTGTCGAAAAAAAAACATCTAGGCTACATCTGAACTATAAACTTGACGTCCTTACAGCGATTCATTGTCAGTAAAAGACAGCATCTTCAACGGAATAGCTATATCAATTATATAGCGTGGGCCTACTGCACAAGTAATAATAATAATAATAAGAGTGGGTTTATAGTCCGTTTCGGCGTCGAGGACGTCATCGGGGACCTCCCTTCGCCATGGGCCACCATCAATATGGAATTGGTGGTAACCCAGGACGAAGGGGAGGAGGGAGTGGGCACACCGGTCGGGTCAAATGGTTTCCATGTGTCCGTCCGGGTTTCAAATGTTTATGGTGGGAAAAGGTACGTTTTTAAAGATGAAAGAAACAAAGGCAGGGTTGAGCAGGATCGAAGAGTGAGGGGGAGTGAGTTCCAAATGGACGGAGCAGCAAATGAGACAAGTGGCTACGTATAATGTAGGCCTATTGTACATTGTATATGAATCTACATTGCATATGTACATTCTAATTGTGTAGAATGCCTATCCAATAGATTTAAAATAGAAACTGGATATAGCTGTATATCTTCGCAGATAGTCTTCTGTTTTGTTTGCGTCTGTGGTAACTATAGTTAAACAGTTCTATATATAGCACCGGGCACTTGTTCTTCACGTTTCCTCCCTCTTGTCGGAACCAAGGGCAGATCACGCACGCAAGGTCCATAAGGCGGACACAACGCGAGCATTGGAGTTTAATAGCGGGCACCTGCTACGATGGGCGGTTCATGCCTTGAGCTTAGGCAATGGCGCAATGTGTATGGAAACTGCAGGGTGCAGGGGCAGAGGGGGCTGCAGAGGGGCAGATAGGTGCCATCGTGCGAGAATTGACAGAATTTCTAATTGTAGTTAAGATCATTTCAACTTAAGAAAGATACGTGGACTTAAAATCCCGAATCAAATAAAGGTCCGTATAATTTTTGGCAAAGCTCTTGTAACTATTTCCTGTTTAGGCAATTTTTTTCGATATCCTATACTCTGCAGTCTGCACTGTTATTTAAGACACTGCAAACGCACGCTATACTTCAGAATTCATCTTCAATAGTTGTCTTTATTCCTCTACACCCCTGAGTTTCATCCTAACTCTATCGCCGACTGTCAACACTGGCTGCAAGCAGCACAAACCCCGCGCCATTGTTCGGTCGATGACCCCTCGTGACCCGGGGCCGCGAAGGAAGGTGTGACGGCGGCCGTTGATGGGGGCGGCGTGGCGGTCATTGCAGGCCAAGCCCCCTCATTACTCGAGAGGGCAGTGGAGAGCAGGGGAGGGGAGGGGTGAGGAGGGGAGGGAAGGGAAGGGGACGAAGAGCAGGGAGGGAAAGCCCCGGGAAGGCACTGGCGACAATTTAAGAATTTTCATCCGGGTTGCCTGTGCTTTGAGTGCAGTAGTTGAATCTGGAGACCGCGAGCGTGGTTACGCGAGGATCGTGCACAGCATATGGTATGATATATTGATATAGTACGATATTAATGAAATAAATAAATTGTACTATTTTATTCAAAAAGTTTTAGGTTGACTTAGATTAGCGCTGAGATTGAGCCTGCGTTGGGTCTTTCGATCAGCTGATGCATCATCAACAATAGTGAGCAAATACGATACATGAGCAAATACGATACATGAGCAAATACGATACATGAGCAAATACGATACATGAGCAAAT
>JAQIWG010007094.1:0-12645 GCA_034695025.1 Chamaedrilus cognettii
CCCCCACCCCCCCCCCCCCCCCCCCCCCAACAAAACAAAATCTTATCGGATCTGGATGAATTGCAGGACTCATTAAATTTAGGCTGGAGGGGAGGAGCTTGAGCCCCACCAACCACCCCCCCTGGTTGCGCCCCTGGCTGTACGTATAGTCTATACAGTGCGATGGAGTGTGGTGTGAGGGGTGGAGCGTGCTGAACGAGCAGAACGGCTGCACTCAGGAATTCACAGCGAGGTTTCAACCACGCGCTACTTGTTGTTCAGTTTCCGTCTACCAGTTAAAATTATAAAATAGTCAAATTGTGAATTGCACGCAATGTTTAATCATAGGAGTACAACAGCAGCAAAGTAGCATTTCATTTTTTAATAGTTCATTTTGCTTAGGATAAGTTAGCTCAGGATTACTTAGCTAACTTAGTGTTAAGGTGCCTAAGGTTAGTTTAGAAAGTATGCTGTTGTGCATACATGCACTGCAAAAGTCTGCATGTGCAGGGTGCAAGGCCCAAAAACGGAGCCCTTTCGGTTTTCCACGCATAACTTTAAAAATTACATAGCATAGGCGGCGGATGATAGACCTCTAACTAAAATTAACTAACCGACTTTTTGTCATAATCTTTTAATGTTCATGTTTGACACAGGCTTAGACGTTTGAGCCCTGATGAGAACTGCTGGAGCTGGGTTTTTACGGCCGGATGTCCTTTGCGCCAACCAAGTAACTACTAGAATTTATATAGGCTACGCTATATTAGCCTACTTAAGTCACGTGACGTAGTCTACTAATTTCATTTTACCTTGATCGATCAGGCAGCTGAGAAGCAGATGAACGCAGAAGGCAATCCAGCATAATGTCATCCTTACTGACGAGTGACGACAGGTGATCAATGCTACATGCAGTGGTGACCCTCAATAATTGTCTGTTTGCATAAATTCCTTCAGATCGTCTTCGTGCAGTGGTGGATCTAGCAATCACTGATCGCCCTGTCTGCGGTGACGGTTTTATATGGACGCGTCCCCTATCGAAGGCTTGGCGTCCTCATTGGCGTCCCCGCAAAATTTGTAAAAGTAATATTGAAGTCATGAGAAAGGACGCTTTTAGTGGTTTTGGATTCCCCTATAAAATTTTTGACGTCCCCAATGAGAAATGGTTGACGTATTTGACTTTATGCTGCTTATGTTACTTAAGAATGGGGCAAAAAAGTCTGTCAGCACCCCCCGTGGCGTTCCCAATCCAAAACTCCTGCAGCCGCTACTGCTATTGTGTGCTCGCTGACCCCGCACGAAAAGTTGAATTCAAATGTTTTTGCAGGGACCTAGCTATTAGCGTATGTGTGATTGAAGAAGGCATATTTGTCCGTCGAAAAAGTAGGCCTGGTATTTAATAATCCCTACTTTAGCCTTCTAATAAGCTAGGCCTACTTGTTTATTTAACTTTCACACTTTAATTATATGTAGTGGCCTAATGACTTTGGAAGTTTTTTTAAAAAGCTTTAAAAAAGGTGTAAGAAGGTCAAAATTCTCACTCATAAATAGGCCGACTCCTTTTTTGAAATGCGTTGGAGTAGCGCGTACTATACTCCTGTTTTTTTAAGCAGCAGGAGTAACGCTACTCCTATTTGTAAGGGCTAAACTGAACTCTGGTCATTGAAACGCCCTGCGATATAGAATAATACAGGACCAACCCTGTTTCTCAAAACACCGTAGGCAAAGTCGTGCGACAATTGAAGGGCTTAGTGCATGTACCGCATTACGGCCAAAAACACGAACCGAGTAAATCGCACATGTAAAGATTTCCGCGGGCATGTATAAGCTTACTGCAGTCGTCGGGGACATGCACTGAAAAACTTCTTTATTACTTATCCGATCGCCACAAAAATTTTACATGTTGCAGAACGCTCAATTGTAAGGCGTTTAAACCCGTTTTAGGCACGAACCATATTACTCGAGTTACGTGGTACACGCTCTAACCCCTTCAATTATTCCGTAATTAAAGGTTTAACAAATCACCGAATGTGCGCTGCTGAATTTCTATTAATCGAACAAGTGTTTCGCATTAGTCTTGAATCTTGATTGGTCAAGAGCTAAGCATCAACTTGTTTTCGCACAGTGTCGTTGTACAGGCCTATCGGTTGTACGATTTGTACGTGACATTGTAGCTTAAGTTTGATTTCTTTTTATGCTATCGATTTATTTCTTTCTTCTGACGAATGGCCTTACTGTAAACCTACTAGTAAACGTGCACAGGCTAGGCAAATGCATGCACCCTTTCAGCAGCAGTTCCGCGGGCCGCTCGAAAAGTCATGGCGGGCCACCGTTGGCCCGCGGGCAGCAGTTTTAGAACCCCTGATATACAGTAGATCATTGGGCCTACGCCATTAGCCAATAAGATCTCAAATCTATTTCTGACAGATTTGAGATCTTTATCTCAAATCTATAAGATAAGAGATACGGCAGAGAAAAGCTATATCAGTAGCCAATCGCCTCACGTGAAATAGTGCAATAATAACGCGTGTCCTATTGTTGCACTATTTCACGTGAGGCTACTGAGATCAGGCCTACGGATTCCAGATAAATCAGGTAAGTTTTCGTCAACAAACTGGGTGTTCTAATATTATGGGATACATTTAGGTCACTATGTTAAAGCCAACAGGCTAGGCCTACTATCCATTGATAGCGTCAGTCGCGTAATGCTGAAGATACAATGTAGCCTGTGTCGCTGAACCACGTTGTCGCTCAAAGCTGCGTCTGCTGTTGCTGCGCAGAATGCCTGTTAGCAGAGTTCGGTTTAGGCCTCAGGAAGTAGCGCTACGCCTTTTTACGGCGTGCGCCGATAGGCGAACGCCGTATTGTTTCGACCCGGTACCTTTATTTTATTTTTTAGTCATTTTTTCTTACGGATCTTTGGCGCATTCCTGGAGACTCGCCTCCTGACCTATAAGTCTAGAATAAGGATCAAAACATTTTTCCCGTTAACGAAAATGTTTTCAGCGAAAAAATTTCATTGTAAACATTGTGGTGGTGTCCGGGGGACCACCGCGCGCACTTTTGCATGAATCGCGATAACTTTTTTACTATCAGTCCTATTTGCACGCTTTTTGCACCAGATTGTTCAACTTACTACTTACTACAGAACGCCCCATGCATGTTTTAACAAAATATTGATACGTAAGGTGGGCGAATGGTTTTTATAAAATTGGGGGGCCAAAACCTTTGGGCCACAATAACTCAGCCACCACTGAACGGATTTTGACCATTTTTTCTGGGAACATGCGCAGTAAGCCCTGCTTATAGTTTTGCTTAGATTTGTATAAAATTAACTGTGCTTCCTGGAGCCCCCCCCCCCGATTTTATTTATTTATTTATCACAGAAAATGTATTCTGTGTTTATGTTGGAGATTTTCGCCTAATCTTTCAAAATGGGTAAATCCTGCAATAAATTTCAAAACTCGTGTTTACTCGTGGGGGCCTGAGCGCACGCCGTTTATGCCCGGGTACTGTGCTTCCGTCTAGTTTTTATAAAACAGGCGTCGTCTTATGCGTGAGCCTTCAAAAATGGGCGTAGCCTCCAGAAGATAAGATATCTCAAAGGAAGGAGAGGGGGGGGGGGTGAAGACAGAAATTTTCAAAGTCATCTCTACCAATCATTATAGATTTTGGTTTTCGTGCGTGTACCTTTCCGTACACTTAATTTGACTAAACATCCTAAGAATTACCTATCCTTTTTATCTTAGGCCTACACAAGAAAACCGCTACGCATCACATAAAAAACCGCGTAGCCCTACGCCTCGTTATTTTTTGGCGTAGCTCTACGCTTGCCCTTTTCTAATTTGGCGTACACTTTCTGCAAAATCCCTCTTTTAGGCGGACTACGCATCTTAAACTTAACCCTGCCTATTAGGCAGCTAGTCTACAACTACACGCAGTCACCAGTGGCGAACTGGCGATTAAAGGAACTAAACAGTGTACACCATTTGGAAGCGAACGAAATCATGCTAAGGCGAAGTGCTTCAAACGCTTTGCTGCGGAAACACCTGGTTCTATGGATACTACACGGAAGTAGCCTACAGCGCAGCTGTCCATCTTATCTTTCCGATTGTGCTTGCCACGGTACTTTTTTAAGTGCGGCCGGCACGTTTTAGACGTCGCTATTGAACCATTTTCGGGTCTCTTCCGCGTTCATGTCTTGTTTCCTATAATTGACTAAAACTATAAGAAACAAGACATGAACGCGGAAGTGAGCTGCAAATGGTTCAAAAATGACGTCTAAAACGTGCCGGCTGCGCCTAAAAAGTACAGCGGTAAGCACAATTGGCCATAAAGATAAGAAAGGATGCCTCGAAGTGGATAACGGATGATGTATTACAGATGAGTGACAAAAGAAGGAAGCTCAAGGAAATTATGAAAGGCAACGACGCACTGTAAACCAAATATAAATAGTGATTAACCAGATCAATGAAACTCCTTGCAAAACGAGACAAAAACAACAGGATCCAAGAGTGACACGGGGACGAGACTTCGTCCCCATCCCCACCCCGCAATGCTCTTTTCGTCCCCATCCCCACCCCGTCCTCCCAGTCTTCAAGCTCATCCCCATCCCCGTAACATGACACAAATTACGGATTCCAGATAAATCAGGTAAGTTTTCGTCAACAAACTGGGTGTTCTAATATTATGGGATACGTTTAGGTCACTATGTTAAAGCCAACAGGCTAGGCCTACTATCCATTGATAGCGTCAGTCGCGTAATGCTGAAGATACAGTTGTCCCCATCCACGCACCAACACCGGAGAAATTATCCCCATATCCACCCCATCCCCGTAATTACATGATCTACATTTTTGTGAACAAAATCCCGCATAAAAAATAGAATAATTATTTCTATGGCTTACATTATCAAGATCATTCCTTGCGGTAAATCGTTTCACCATTTAATGTTTACTTGGGTAAGCCCTTCTTGTTATTTATTTTGCAACTTAAACATCTACATAATCTTTAGGGCTGGCAAGTGATTTTTCAACCTGACTACCGCTGCCGCGGTACGGTAGCAAAGATCTAGCCACTACCGTCCCCATGCTGTCCCCATCATGCTGGTCCCCGCTACCGCGGTATTCCCGCAGAATTCTCAGCTTTTGTCTCCACTATCACGGTCGGGAATACCGTGTCTCCAATCCATGACCAATGCAACGAAGTAGAGAACTCTGAACACATAAATGAAATAGAAGAGTTATACAACGCATGATCAAAGAAAAACAGGAAAAAGTAGCCCGAAGTGTCATCAGTGAAGGACAAAATGAAAAAGGTAATGAAGTGCATAGAAGGATACAATAAACAGATGGACAGCAGTCTTTGTCGAGTTATAGAGCAGGTTGACAAAATCGACATATTTGCGAGCAACGCTCTGAGATGGTTTGGGAACGAAAAGGCACTGCAGCAATTTGCAGGGTGTGGATGGGGACGAAATCTCGTCTCCCATGTCACTCTCTATAGCGGTGGAGCATGTTCACTGTCCTGACATTAAAAGTTTGACAAAAAAGAAAAACAAATCAGACTTTAAGGCATTTGCCCATTTATTATCAATGTAATATTAATGTAACATTATCATGGCTGCAAACAGTCAATAGAAAAATAGAAAAAAACATGAATGATATGATAGATGTCAACATATTGAACAGTAAATCCACTAGGCACATCAGATTTTATACGGGCAACATTGTTCAGAATACAGTGTACACTCCACAACTTTTCATGATTATTTAGATAATTATGCGCATTACTCTTGCTTCTAGAACAAACATGCACATGAGAATGACCTGGTAAACCATTAAATTTGTGCTTGCATGCAATTTTGGCGAATTTCGCTACTCGGTTAAACTATCAAAAATTTCATGCTCTAAAATATATCTGCAGGAGCAATATTCTACGCGCAGGCCTCAATAACGCACAAATTAAGTGTGCGCAGCTAAATTTCTAAGAGTTCAACTTCAAAGTAATAGGCAGTAAAATTACATGTTTTACTGTAACTTGACAAATTAAATGCGTCCTCGGAATATGGATCAAAAATTAAACGAATTACACTGACCTTGAAGCAGTTGTCAAACTGAAATGTGCTGTACTAAAAGACGATTATGTACATTGAGAAATTGTGAAAAAATTGATGTAATTTTTAGAGCTTTTTTTTACAAATATGCTCTGAAGCAACAAAATACTTCTTAACCAAACGATGTTATAAACTAAAACAATCAAAGAATCGGATAACAAATCTCAGTGATCACTGGTCAGATCAAAGATAGAAAACATTACAGCTTTTAAACCAAAAAAATCACAACAGAAAATAGTTTATCTAACAATCTCGCAAAATGCAAAGCATTTGACTGATGATTTGAGGCAGTTTTCCTTCAACACACAAGACCAAAGCTCAAAACTTAAAACAAATTTATTTCATGCAAGTCAACAATAACCTGGACAAATATCAAACATTAGGCTTATTTAAATTTCAATACTTTACTACATGATTGGTTGTGCCTGATATGACATCAAACTATGTCCGGCAGCCCTGCCTCTGCTGCCACCATCGGGTAGGTTGGGCGCCAGGAAGGGCATCTGGCCCGTAAAACCCTGTTGCACAAAACAGCCATGGACACCGCAAATTGGTAGGCCCCTGTGCCCATGGCCTGCCCCGGCGTCTTTGAGACGACGCTGGGTTCAGGGGGAGCTGTTAAAAGAATGGTAGGGTGGAGGGGAGAGCAGTGAGCTGAGATGACAGACACTCACAGAGTTACTTGCCCCTTGCAAATCTGGATCGATTCCATCAATTTCCTAATATTATTAATATTCTGGTTAATTGTCCTCCCCCGGAAGGCCTCTCATGCTGTCCCCGTTGCCTCCCCGTGGTGTCGATCAAACCGGCACACAAGTCTTCCGTGGTTGTAAATGGCCTACCCATGCCGAGCCTGGGAATACGGGCACTAAACCGTGTTGCTATTGGTCAGAACATGACTATTTGAGAAAATATAATAAGTAATTTTTTTTGCTGTTTTGGGATTAAATATATCTCTCAACAATATCCTCTTGATTGACATACTTTAATTCTCTACAATCTTTTGACATGTAACACTGTGATATGTAGCACTGAACACAGCCATAAGGTTTCAAAGCGATCCATTCAACAAACCAACCAAGAACGAACATGAACAAACATAAGATTTATCAAACTCCTCCATTCACAGAGTAAAGGAAGCTCGCTATGGATAAAAAGCTAAGACAGGCTTTTGTCTTCAAGCAAAATAAACAGCAAATACCTCTTTTTCATCTCTATCAAAAAAGGGAACATGTTGCACCACAGTCCATGAACAATCTTAAATGGTGCAAACACAATCATATAATTACTGCCAGTCTGCAATAGACACTCTTTATAAAAAGTACATACATAAAGTAACTCAACACATAACATTGTTCAACGCCTAACGTTGTTCAATGAAAGTACTTCGTACCTCGATACACAAAATCTCTCAGTACAATACATCTAGCACACCCTTGCAAACATCTAACGCAGAGAACGCAGAACGCTGACGTGTGGAGTGACAGTGGTGCATGCATTCCTTAAATAACGCAATACTACACTGCAAACGGAAAAAAAACGAACCTCCAGTTTTACTACAATAATTTGTGCAATAGTTTGTACATTTGAATCAAAACACTGGAAAACTCAGTTAAATAGCCATGAGTCACATATCTATCATTTATTAATTATAATGTGTGTTCAACTGCTCCTCTTCGACCTCAACAAACGCACTAAGACGCGCTCGCCACTGACGCGCTATTTCTTGTGAATTTTTCACCGGTTCAGCTCATAAATACAAAAATAGTTAGTATTATAGTTGGGAGTAAAGTCGCTCTAGTGTAAATAACATTTTTTATATTTAGTATATATTTCTTTAGTAGTTGTAGAGACCATATTGCAGAGGTTTGTTTTTTTTCGTTCATGGTGTACAGTTGCACTGCTGGCAGATTGCGGCAGACTTCACCAGTTGATGGATACTGGGTAGACCCCAGTCAGACATGCCGTGCAATACCCTTGCACCGGGCTTGTAATGAGCCCTTGCACACCTGGGCTTGCATCAAGCATCGGTGCAGGGCTTCCAGTTAGCCCTTGTACAGGGTTTGCGTCAAGCTTTGGTGCAAGGCTTCCATTTAGCCCTTGTACAGGGCTTGCATCAATCCCTTGTGCTGCTGGGCTTGCATTGAGAATCTGCTCCACAGGGCTTCCATTGTGCCCTTGCATTGGGCTTGCATTGAGCTCTTGCACTTGGCTTGCATCGAGCTCTTGGGCTTGTGCTGGGCTTGCATCGGATGCAGCAGACAGTTTCTGTGTAGAGGTGCAAGTGGCTAACAAGTCGTGGGTTGCAGAGGAAGCGTTGGTTGATTGAGAGCTCGACATGGAGGGGCAGGGTGACGGAGGGAAGGCAGGGGGACGTGAGGCACAAGAGGAGGCAGGGGAGCCAGAGGCAGTGCAGCCAGGGGGACGTAAGGAGAAGGCAGGGGGGCGTGAGACAGGAGAGGGCGCGTGGGGCCTCACAGAATCGAGCAGGCCTTCCAGAGTGAGATACACGACACTATCGGCGCCTGCAGCACCACAAGCAAACAGAATACTACATAATACACCGTGTTTTGCAATTAAACGACACACTGATTCCTTCAACAGCTACCAAACGCAACGAGTGTTGTCCGTGGCATTCTAGCAGCGTTTACTAGAATGAATGCTTCCGTTAACTACAAAGTTAGAAACAACTAGCAAGTTAACTAGAACTCGTTAACTTGCGTTAACTAGAATGAATGCTTCCAGCATTTTTTGCTAAATTTCATCGCGAGGAATGGTGGATGCCCCCTTCATGACGCCAATCAAATAAATAATTATTTGGCACGGGGTTAGCAGAAAGCGACACTTGAGTTTAATAGGCTTGTTGAAGGGTATAAAACGCATGGTTTCTTAGTTGCTGGCGTCGAGACTTGAACGCAGGTCTTTCGGACTTGTGTCCGACGCTTTAACCGCTAAGACACGCGCCTCACTGGTTAAGGGAGTTTCTATTCTATTTGGTCCCGTTCAGTTTGTTCCAACTCATTTCTAAGGGCTAAGAATTTGCATCAAACCCTAACCCAAACCCTTTCCTAGCCCTAATAATGACTGAAACTCATACCCAATCCAGAAAAATGAGCGGGACCAAAGTGATGGTAAATGATGACGGGCTATGGGAGCGGAGATGTATGGATTATGAGGTAGGTGGAAAACGACGCATAGGGAGACCGGAAATGATGTGGAAATCTTGACAGAGAAGGAGGATAAGAAAGCTAGAAAATGAACGATGCGACAAGAAAATGAGGATACGATGGATAGGATAAGCGGAGGGCGAGTGTGCATGGCTGCAAATTGCCTACCCTCGAGCAAGCGGGAAATGCGGCCAGAAAACATGAGTGTGTGTGTGTGTGTGGTGACGGGCTATGAGGGACCCGGATAACAACGGACCGATGTCGTCGGCGAGCTCTTGTAGACTGAGTCTGTTTGCGATGAGCTCGCCCCTCGTCGGGATGTTGATGCCCATGTAGCAGGGGTACTTGAGCGGGGGCGACGCCACGCGGATGTGTACCTGGCCCGACACAAATCTCAACTATTCAGAACAGGAAACAAATTCGCTAAGTAGTCAAAAAACAAAACTAACAGCCTTCAAAAACAGAAAACAACCATCCTTTTTCGTCTACTGTAAAACAATTGTTTTCCGCAAGTTATTACATTTGTTCCCATCGGGTGCACAGGAAAATAACTAATTGATTGCTCTGTTCATCACCATAGAGGCAGTAAATAAGCTTCTAAGATCAGGCCTCTAAGATGAATATAAAATTCGCCAGGGGTTTTTGCCAAATGGAAAAAATATTTGCCAACTGCTCCAAAAATTATTTTGTGCAGATTCTGACGACTGGCAAATGAAGCCCTGTTCCTTCCTCACCCCCGCACCCCCCGACTCACCTCGCTGGCCCCCGAGTCCTTGAGCAGGCGTATGATTGGACGCATGGTGTTGCCGCGCACAATCGAGTCGTCGACGAGCACGATGCGCCGACCGCGCACGTTGTGCGCCAGTACGCCAAACTTCATCGATACGTTGAGCTGGCGCAGGCGCGCGCTCGGTTGGATGAACGTGCGCCCCACGTAGCGGTTCTTGCACAGCACCTCCGCGTACGGCACGCCGGACTACATCCATGCGCGTAAATAAGTACTGCGCATGGCATGTCTGACTGCAGCCGTGCAAGTAAATAGCGACTGCGTACGGCACGCCAGACTGCAGCCATGCAAGTAAATAGCAACTGCGTACGGCACGCCAGACTGCAGCCATGCAAGTAAATAGCGACAGCGCTACAGCGCGCCTGACCGCAGCCGTATGAGCAAATAACTATCGCACACGGCACGCCTGACTGCAACCGTACGAGCAAATAACTATCGCGATAACTACCAGAGCGACTAGAGCACCTAGTACCCACAGTGGCTAGGGTACCTAGTACCCACAGTGGCTACGGTACCTAGTACCCACAGTGGTTAGGTTATCTAGTACCCAGAGCAACCAGAGTACCTATTACCCAGGAGCGATTGAGTACCCAGCACCCTGAGTGACTGAGTACCTGAGCTGCGTAGCCGAGAGCAGCAGGAGTGGCAGACTCGGGCACGGTGCTGACGAGATCTGCGTCGACGACGGGGGCCTCAAGGGCGAGTCTCCGCCCACAGCGCTCACGCACCGTGTACACCATCTGACCTGTGCCATTACATATCCGAATATACACCAGCAGAGTTCGGTCTAGCCCTCACAAAGTCGGCGCAGCGCTACGCCTCCCTCTTCTAAAACAGGCGTCATCTTATGCCTAAGCCTGTAAAACAAGGAGTATCCTCGTTATGCGAGTAGACTCATAAAGCGAGTAGACTTTTCCGTTAAATCGTCGACAATAAGCTAGCCTTAACTATCTAACACAGGAAACCGCTACGCCATCAAATATGCCACGTTCAGTCATCTTAGGTGCAGCGCTACGCCTACCCCCTTCTAAATTTGCGTACAATATCTAAATACCCCTGTTTTAGGCGTACTACGCGCCCTAAACTTAACCCTGTACAATATTGCATATATGACCTGTACCGCCGTACGTATAGAGTATACATGCACTATGTATCTGACCCGCACCACCACACGTGTACACACAAGTATCTGATCTGTACCACCACACCTGTCAAACCACTAGTACCATAAACAAGTGGCTCGACAAGAAAAGTATTCTGGAATCACTGCTGTCAATATCCGTTTATAAAAATGTTATCAAGAGCCCGAGAGCTGGATAGAGCCAGAAGGGTGCAGGAACCTTCAAAGCAGCTGTCGGGTCGAGAGAAGTAGACGTATTCAAAGATGCAGAAGGCGGCCGGAGCGTTGTCGGGCCTAGGCACTATGCACAGCGACTTGACTCCTTCCTTTGTGATTTGTACTATCTCACCTGGACGACACAGCGAATACGATTTATCTCACCTGGACGATACAGCGAATACGATTGATCTCACCTGGACGACACAACGAATACGATTTATCTCACTTGAACAACGCAGCAAATACGATTGATCTCCTAGCACGGAACTCCATGGTATTGACACTAAAATGTTTTAAACCCTTTTACACCTCAAATTTATATAGCCTACCACAAATTTGAATCTGCATCGAGAGATAAAGGCACTCTAGAATGTAGAGGCTGCAGCACGGGCCGCCAGCTACAATAGTGCTTAGCGTACCTAGTGACTTGTG
The DNA here is from genome assembly GCA_034695025.1 of Chamaedrilus cognettii. Taxonomy (NCBI): domain Eukaryota; kingdom Metazoa; phylum Annelida; class Clitellata; order Enchytraeida; family Enchytraeidae; genus Chamaedrilus; species Chamaedrilus cognettii. The sequence goes on from JAQIWG010007094.1 coordinate 11,817, forward strand.
AAGTAGTGCATGGCACACACCAAGCACCTCGTACACATGTTCAGTTTTAATCTCCAATTTTTTTTTTGCGGTACCCAGTACTTCCCACGCTTGTTAATTTCTGAACTAGTGTAACTGATGCATTACACCCTCTTCAAAAACACTAAGAGCACATGACAACAGCTATACCGTACGCAATTCGGCATACAATACAAGCTCGACTGACTGCCTAAATAAAAGAGGCTTCATAAACTCGCGAGTCTGTGAACTAATGAAACCCCTCTCACCTGGAAGCACGTCCCTCCAATGCCGCGCCCCCACCGACTGGAAGGAACACGACTCAGAGGATACGACCCACCCTTCCACACCCCCCCCTCCAGGGCTGCCCACTCCGCTCCCTGCTCCCCCACCGGGGCCATCCTCCCCATCTGTCAACACAAATTATATTCTGGAAAGGTGCTAACAAATACTCATTATCTCCCTTGCTGGTTTCAGAAGTCTATATGCAAGAAAAATAATCATAATTATCGAGACAAGAACGCACCTCAAAAAATTACAAATTGCTTATTATAAAAAAATGCACAAGGCTATCTTTCAAGCATTATGTACAAAACGCTACAATGATATCTAAATCACTCATAGACAATTATAGTGGGCTTGAAACCAGTTTCAGTGTCGTTAGATTTCGTATGTATAACGGACATGGTAAAGAAAGGGAAACTAAGGTGGTTTGGACAAGTGGACCGCACGAATGAGGAAGACTGGGTATACCAATATATTAAGGTGGAAGGGATCGTTGGAAGAGGGAGGGGGAAGAAAACATGGAAGGAGGCGGTAGAGAGCAATATGA
>JAQIWG010007095.1:0-12644 GCA_034695025.1 Chamaedrilus cognettii
CACTTTTAACGCACCAAAAATATGTCATGCAAACGGAGATGGAAAAACATCATTTGCTTGAATCGTAGGTGCGGGGACTTTGACGTTGACCGTTTGAACGTTGACTTTTCACTCTATTCTCTATCTCAGATTTTCACTTTTCGTGTTATTCTCGAAGAGACCTTCAAGATATTCATTTATATTATCACGTGTTGGTGTTGCTGTAGCATTCTATGAAAAAACATATTTTTGGTCAACAAAATTTGGCATGTGCTATTTGTGTCAAATTTCGAAAAAGACGACAACGACGACATGAATTATTGAACGTGCTTTTAGAAAAGGAGATGGTCCAAAAACGCAATTCAAAATTCGAGTCCAACGCAGCAGAATTTGAATGACATCAGATATTAACGACCGTCTTTAGATCGATATCTATTAAATTGTATATTTTGTTGACTTTGTATGGCATATTTATAGTGTATTGAAATTTTTTTTTTTCATTATTTTTTATTTATTTTGCATATTAATAATGATTGTGTAAATCAAAACGTATTTTTTTGCTGAACAGGCAATGCTGATGACGCCATGGCGGAATCCGGAACTAAAATTCACCAACCCTCACCAAATCATCCCTTCACTTTTCCACATCCTCCTTCCTCCTACGCAGTTCCCTCTGCCGGATCTTTTCCTGTTCCGGATCTTTTTCGCCCCGCTCGAGATCGCTCCAGGATTGAACATCCTCACCGTGGAAGTTTCCTTTCTGAGAGTCTTCCAGGAGTGGAGAAGCCTCCAAGCCCCCAGTTAATTGAAAGTCCTTCTGAATTTTCATTCCGAGCGTGGCCAGCTGCTAATTTACCAAATTACTCAGAAACAAATATCAACAGTAAGAATGCAGTGCTTAGTGGCGGCGCAGGAGAGGACAGTTTACGGGTTACAAGGAACTCGGGGAATCCACTGATACAAGGACATGTAGGAAGTGGACTCGTCACAGAAAATGCGGCCATATCCAATAGTCTTGAGATACCCAGTTTTCATTTTTCAAAATCCGTCGAAATTTATGGCCCGCGTGACGAAATTGCACGATTGAACCCAGCTCGCTTTAATAAACAGCACCAATTGTTTGCTCGTCAGCACGTGACGTCACATAACTCAGATAATTTATCGAGAATGACGTCACATTACGCACAGGCAATGATGGCTTCAAATGATTTGCGTAGAGAAGGAAGTTTGCCGTATGCAGCTGCTCTGACAATGTCACACAATGGCAGGGAATCAAGGCTGCAACACCCAAGAGTCTCTTCGCCGCGTGGCTTAGAACCAAAACCGGTAAACAGTATGAATTCAGGCTACGCTGACGGAAACATTAACCGCCAGACATCAAACAGTGCTCAACACTCCATTTCAAAACATTCCGATTCAAAGTCAAATGAAAGAAAACATGATGACGTCAGAATCACCGAAACAGCAGTGGCCACCAAGCCAAGACCGACGCAGCGCCGTCTGCCGAGTCAGTGTCAGATCTGCAAGCGTGTGCTTTCCTGCAAGAGTGCCCTACAGATGCACTTACGTACGCACAGCGGGGAGCGGCCTTATGCATGCGTTCACTGCTCGCGCGCATTTGCGACGAAAGGAAACTGGAAGGCACACGTGGCAGTGCATAGGAATGACAGGACTCTGGGATGGATAGGAGCTATGGAGACTGCTACCACAGAGCCCGATGGTTGTGGTGGTTTTATTGTACAAGCGACTGGAAATTCCGAAGTCTGCTCGGAAAAATCCGAGAGTTGCGCCGGAAACTACGATGGTTTTTGTGGAAATTCCAGCAGTCGTAGCAGAAATTGCGATGTCCGAGTTGAGAGTCGATCTGGAAGTTCCGGAGAAAAAATCGCTCACAGAATTTTTTCCTGTTCCGTTTGTGGACAAAAATTCAGAGTTGCTAATGAGTTGAGAGTTCACACTATGAGTTGTGCAAGTATGACGCAAAGTCTTGCGCATGCTACTATTGTTGATTGTCCACTGGACATGAGTCGGAAGATTACTGGAGAAGAAATACACCCTACTTCTGAAACACGGCTGCCGATTACATCCAAGTTGGATGACAGCAGTTTGAGACTTTTTTTTCCCAATTCACAGAATCATGCTTCAAATTCCGAGTCGCGGAGGACCACTGGTCTTGATAATGGATTGCATGCGAAATTAACAAAGCCATTCGAAAACGATAATGCTGAAGCAGAAGATCTTGTATCAAAGGAAGGCTTCGAATTCAACTCAGAAACGTCTGAAATTTCCAGAACGTCGGCGAAAAGAGATCAAAATTCCTGTTCACGTCGTCAGAATGATATAATTTGCGACATACGGCGCAATAGCGAACCAGCAGACGTGGACTCCCACACCCAAAGTGACTGTTCAAAAAATCCATACGACTTCATTCACAATGCATGTGCTCTCAATGTCAATCAGCGTAGTCCCAGCAGCGATGTGAATGATCTTGGAATAGATGACGCCACGTCATCAAGTTCGTGTTCCACTGAAATCGACGTGGTTGAGTCGGATGATGAGCCCTTCGAGAAAGAAACAGCGAACGGGTCAGCAACTTCTGCTCTCGAATTTAAACCTAGTAAACAAGATTCAGATAGAAATCAACCAAAGGAGGCTGATACGGGTGTTAGTAATAACCCTGATGCTGTTTCTGACAAAATCTCTGAGTTACGTGTGGATTGCATGACGCCGTGTTCTTTGGAACAAGCAAACAATGACGAGCGGGAAGAAGATGCGGTTTGCATTGCAAGTAAGGTATTTTCCTTGAACGACATATCTACAGTTCTCCCGCTGGATGGCATCAGGGAAATTATACGTCGGACAGAACACGATTTCATTTCGAGCGTTCAGCAGCAGATGCCTGGTTTAAACACCTCTACAAGACCTCTGAGCCAGAGTCCCACAGTTGAACTCCATCAATTAAGAAATTCCGACTCCATGCCGGAGCAAGAAGCAGGCCTAGTTGTGACAAAATTAGGCGACTCCAACTCTATGCGACCGTCTGATGCACATTATCATTTGAATAGTCAATCGGAAGCGAAATCTTCTTCTATTGGTCAGAGTAAACACGGCGAGGCCAGCGGCGATTCGAATCAATCAGCGTGCGGCACTGGCGATGATGCGCAACTCAAGGAGCATACGTCAGAGATGACGTCAGAGATGACGTCATGCACAATGGATTCGGATGCTTCCATCAAAAATCAGCCCATTCTCACAACATCACCGTTTGTGCCAAATAAATCATCGTCGCCAAAAGTGCCAAACACATCATCATTTTCAGGTGAGCCAAACACATCATCATCGCAGAATGCGCCAAAAGCATCATCATTGCAGAATGCGCCAAACCAATCGCTCAAAGAAAGCGATGTGAAAAAGCACATCAAAAGAACCGGGCACCACCTCGCGAAAACCAATGACGGACAAACGCCGGCCAAACACCACAGGTCGACCTCGATTGGTCAGCAGCCCGTGGCGATCACGTCATCGTTGCCAAGACGACGCTCGTCTGCTCGTCACGTGTGCGCGTCGTGTCGCAAGGCGTTCAGCAGCGCGAGTGCGTTGCAGATCCACACGCGCACGCACACCGGGGACAAGCCTTACGCGTGCGGGGCATGCGGCAAGGCCTTCACCACCAAGGGAAACCTAAAGGTTTGGTCGTCGTGCTTTTAAGTTTTCTGTACTCACTCTTTGTAAACACACAAGTGGCGCTAGCTGCTGATCGTCGTCCAGAGTAATATTATTATTCCGGTTGACGACAGGGAGGGAATCCGGCCGTAAAAACTCTGCTCCGATATAAACATCTAACCTGTGTTAACATGTACGTAACAGGTGGTGCATTAGAATGGACGTCATAAACGATTAATGTTATTAGATATAGTATGCTAATATTATAACAAACTAACTGATGATATAACAGGCGCTGGATAAAATATCTCGATCGTTTAATTGAAGGGCTTTTTAAAAATCAAGCTCTTACGTTTTGTATGTATGTATGTATGTATGTATGTATGTATATTGCACTTTTAACGCACCAAAACTATGTCATGCAAACGGAGATGGAAAACATAATTTGCTTGAATCGTAGGTGCGGGAGAAGTGCAGCGGGCTACATACAGAAAGCGGACTTGAAAAAACGAGTTTTAAATGAGTTCAATAATGAGTTCTGTATATACTATTTTCTATGTTGTCCGCTACATTGCTGTGCGAATACATAAAATGTTGTGCTTTCAATTCGTGTTCATTTGTTTGTTTGAAGGTCCACGAGGGCACGCACGCCTACGCCGCCGGCCCCTCGCGCCGCGGCCACCGCCTATCGATGCGCACAGCATTCGTCATCCGTCCCGCCGCGCTGCGTCACACTGCTTTTGCTGGCGTCACCGTCACGGGCGGAAACGCGCTTCATTTTCCATCTGGTCAAGCTGCAAGCAACAGTTTAAGCGTTTCCAGTGGAAGAGCGCTTAATTTTCCATCCGGACGAGATGCTAACTTAAGCGCAAGTGCTTTAGGTGGTAAAGCCTTTAATGTTTCAACCCATCAGACCTCCTCAGGCGGAAAAGCGCTCGATTTTCAAACTCATCGCTCAGGAGTGAGCGTCGCTGGTGGAAATGCACTTTTCCACGCTGACAGCAGATTGCGTCGGAACGGAGCGATGGAACCAAGGCCTGAAGCACCTAGCGAACAGTCAGGGTTTAATTCCAGCTCCCAGCGGTCTAGCCTCGGCGGCAAAACACAGTCGCAAACGCTCAATTTTGTGTCGAGTGGCGGCGCACAGTCGTCCGTCATTCCTTATTTGGCCGGTAGCGTGGAAGCAATACGCCAACCACAACCTATAGCTTCGTCAGCTCAGCCCGATAGTAGTCATACCTCTGTAGCAGGACTCAACTCGATCCAAATTATGAAATCCAGACACAAAACGCCGGCAGCACATTCTGCGCTGAGTGGAAATGTGGAGATCAGAGATTTCACTGCGCTTCCTTCAACTAACCCTTCGCCTGCTAGACTGATTCGTCAGATGGTGGATTCATTTGGGTCCAGCGAAAGTTTCGCCAGGGTTCTTCCGACATGTGCGATCGTCAGGCCGACTTTGTACCGCAACGGATACTTTCAGGAATCTAGCCACGTGCGCTTGGGTGGTGGGTTTGCGGCGTTGTCGAATGGAGAAAGCGTAGAATGTGGCGATCACGGGGGACTAGATCTGAGTATCAAAAGGTCGTAATTCAGTTGTAAATTTTATTTGCTGAGAAAATAAATGATTAACACGACAGTATTAATGTATTATTATGTATTAATGTATTACTACACCCATGCAAGTTGCGTGAACGCGAGTTGAGAACAAGATCCAGATCGAGTTAAAAACTGACCAATAACAGCTGGTGGACCATCATCTAAATCAAGATCTATTCATAATTCCTGCGTTCTGATTGATCAGTTTGATCACGCTGGTGCGTGATAATTACCAGCTTATTAATAAATTATACAAATCTTTAGAAAAATAGGTCAACTCTTTTGAATGTAGCATGGACCATCCGCGGCGATAAACACTGCGAGTTGTTGAATTGTATTGTCTAATGAATTTGATAAATTGTTCCATTCTGACATGGTTCAACGCATCTGCTATTTTTTATTAACCCATTTAAATCAAACCTCTTCTTGGCCTACCTGTGATAATTAAATCAAACCAGTCTAGCTGTGATGCAGGTTTTTGCGTAGGTAGCACAGTTTCAGTCATTTTCACAACGTGAGCGTCATGGAGACAGTTCAATATTACAATCGAAGAGCTTGAACTAATTAAACATTGTATTGGTCCTCATGATTGATGGCTAATTAAGAAACAACAGTCAATTTATTGGCAATTTAAACGAGCCTGTTTTTCAAAATGCACCAAACAGTCTATAGGCCACGAGTGTAGATCAAGATGGACAAAGAGGTCAGAACTCAGCAAAGGCCTACAATCATGCAGATCGGTTGTTCACCGGAAGTAGCCATATTAGCTGTACGTTGTTACCCTGCATTATTATTGCATAGCCTCTTGTTGCTATGCAAATGCATATTGTTACTATAGGCCTATTGTTATTATGGCAGACCGTAGAAGATACGTATGCAGGCTAGACGTGTGAAATTTGGTCAAAAAACATTCGTGCCACGTGCAACTACACAACTCTTGGGCCTGCATGCAACTGCACTTTCTGCGCAACACGCACTTCTTGCACAGTTGCATCTTTTCTTCTGCTTTGATAACTTAACCAAAGTGACCGCTTGCAATTGCACATAATTTTACACCCATCAAATTTCGCAATACAGCATTCTTAGGTTATGTATATTTTAAGCAGAGCAATCGTGGCACAGTAGGGTCAATTAAAGTATTTTGTAGCCGTCCTCCGATAGCCTAGCACGTGCAGAATTAGGTTCAACGCCCGAGTTTGCTTTAACGAAAACAATCAACAGAACTAAATTAAGCATTAATCTTAGAAAATAATTAAGGTTATAAAAGGCAACGCTTAGACTAATAGTGGTGGTCGCTTCGGACGAACAAATCAGCAGTTAGATAGCCGACAAGAAACTTCAATTACTTTTTCGCAAGGCGGCGGTCGAAAGTAACTAGATTTTATCGGTAATTACAATCGACGTCCTAACGTAGCAGCCCGCACGCGTTACGCTATAAAACGCTGCTGGTTCACGTCACCGTTCGAACAAAGCCCCCGTGGAACTTATCTCGACTTCGGGAGAAGAACTTGTGACCCTGCTGAAGATGAAGTGGAACGCGGCGATGAATGCGGCGAGTTTGCTGCTCTTGGCCAGTGTGCACAAGACGCTTGCGCCCCCTCCATCAAGTAAGCAGCTGTATTGTTACTAGCAAGTGTGCCCGTGAAGAAAATAACGGTTTTATAGAATTGGTTTCTACACTCACATTAAAGTCGCTAATTCTCTAGCAGGTTAACTAGATTCTTTATTTAAGGTTAATTGCTTTATTGTTCATTAGACAGATCAATATTTTCCTCTATAGTGGCACAACTCAACGAATACCCAAGTAGGCATACAAGGCCTGCAGGCCTACGAGGCCTAAGAGTAATTTATCCGTGTGCGTGGTTCTCTTAATTGCACAGCGACAGATGAGACGTCGACAGTGGTATCGAGTACGGGAGAAACATTGACATCCATATCTATTCAATCCACCACATCATTCCAAAGTACAGAATCTAGCCAAAAAACTGGATTTGCGCAAAGTACCGAATCTACCGAAACCATCGGACCTACTACCGAATCTACCGAAACCATCGGACCTACTACCGAAACTACCAAATCAGCGTCTACTGCCAAAACAACCGAAACTACCAAATCAGCGTCTATTACCGAAACTACCGAAACTACCGAAACTACCGAAACTACCGAAACTACCAAATCTGCGTCATCCACCGGATTCCCCAGCAGCAATTCAGGTGAATTACTCGGCAGTGTATTCTGCTCGTTATGATTATTATGCCCTGCTTTTTTTTAGTTTCTGTGACATGAAAGGTCCTTGGAATTCAGTTCTACTCATGATAGCGACTGATTAAGTTTTGCGAATTAACTTCACAGATCGTTTGTAATCACGGACCCATCTATCTATGTGTAGATTTTTTAAAATTTGATATCTATGAATGCGTTATTTTCTTCTTTGTCAAGTATTAAATCTAGATAGCGCCATACGAATAGCCCTATATCTGCATGTATAGTAGGGACCTGTAGACTATGTTATTATATATATAAACCACGAATCAGAAAGTTTGCTCGTTGTTATCCAATCAAGTAGGCTAACACATAATAATTCTTCAGAATTTATACATCCGAGGCACGCAACCAAACAGATTCAAAACTGTCAATATTTAATGTAAAATTATAAACCTTCGCACCATTCGCTAGATGCCAACTCTACTCATCGCGTAATAACCCTTCTATATTATTTTGCTGTCAAAGCGCCGCAGTACGTCTGCCCTGTCTGGAACAGTAACGCCTTCTGTCAGTGTCCGACCTTCATCAATCTGGTTTTCTACAACGAATACTGCTACTCCGCCTCGGACTGCCACAGTCCCGGATCCCTCTGTTGTAACAGCGAATGTGGACCCACCTGTCTGCCTCCCGAGAATCTTTGTCCGCTTCCCGATCCGAAGATCGACTGTTCGGCTTCAGTCTCCAAAACGTTGTGCCCTTTAAGTGTGACTGAGAGGCAGTGCGCATCGAGCGTTGAATGTCCTGACGGGTATTCGTGCTGCAGTAACCGCTGCAACGGATCGGCATGTGTGAAGGGTAGGATTCGAATGGCTATTGCATTTTCGTAGTTTGCGTGTAGCACAAAGACTACATACAGTCCGGTTTGGTGCAAGAGAGCTAGCGCAGAACCGCGCTCCCCCTTCTTTGGTGGCATTTTGCGACTCACCCGGGGAGCTGTAGGCTACAAGTCAATTCATTTTTCCCCGGCCTGCAATAGTTGAATGGTAATTATTGATCTTCGAGCTTAAAGCCTTGACGCCTCACTATAGGCCTTGGCTACGTTTATTCGCACATCAACGTAGAGACAACACTGAAAGAACCCTATTACAAAGAACGAAAAAAAATTTTTTGACTTAAATTAACTGCCACGCTATACGGCAAAGACACTCACTGTACATGTATATAAAGCGTCAGTTCTGGTATCAAATTTATAATTTATTGATAGATGCCATGTTTAGAATAAAATGAAGTGAATCATGTGAATGCGCAATTATTTAGTGCATAATCACTCAATTATGAGTCGAACAAACTAGTCAAATCTAGAAACAGCATAATTAATGCAAACCATAGGCTATATTGTTCTTGCATACTGGTAAACTTAATTAAATGCACGCCATAATATCGCTCTTGTTTTTTGCATGGGCTACATATGTTTAATTAAAGTAGGCCTACACCGCTGTTGAATTTTTTGACAGCTCCGAGTAGTGCAAGCGTTGATTACGAATGCCCTATCTGGTCTAAGGACTGCGACCTTGAGGACATCCTTGGGATAATAATTCTGAGCCAAGAATGCCAATCTAACGGCGCTTGTTCGATACCGGGATCGCGCTGCTGTGCCAGCAAGTGCGGCAAGTGAGTTTTAAACCGAAATCGACTTCACCCGAATCTGGTATCAACATTCTACTCATCAAGTAGTTTTGCTGTAATAAAAAATTTAGTGGTAGCCGTGTTACATAAACGCGATGTTTCGATAAACAGTATAATAATACGTACTTTGTTCAAAATTGAGTACCCTTTCTAGCGGCGAAACAATTTTTAAATCCATAAATATTTGGTAGAGCTTCGGCCACGAGTTTGGTGCCATGATTTTTTTGGACTCGCGGTCATATTGTATACGTCATATAGGCCTATAGGCCTACATGTATATCACATATAAGTCACATAATTGTTAAAAAGCGTAATGATAATAATTATTATTATGTAAAGTAACGCAATGAAGGCAGAATATAATCATTATTCAACGTTACATAAAACTGTAGCCTATTCAAAAAATCTGATTCTAATTCATGATTTATAGGCTTATGAATAACGTTGACGTGCGCCACAGGCTGTGCGTGAAACACGAAGGGTTGTGTCCCGTACCAATACCCGTTTCCGACTGCTCGACCGTGAACGGGGCCAATGTTCACAACTGCAGCTCGCATCACGACTGCCTCGTGGGCCAGTCGTGCTGCAAACTGTCCTGCAACAGAACCGCCTGTAGATCGGGTAAGCTTGAAACTATTCCGCACACCTGCCACATACGGCAACCGAGTTGTTTAGGGCAGGGCTCCTCAACCTTTTCAGTTACGAGAGGCGCTTAATTTTGTGGAGAGGGTTGAGGAAACACCACGGACTTAGTCGCGATGCGCTCTACTGGCGCGGCGATCTTGGTGACGTTGAGTGCTGGAAGGTTTCGAATTGGATCGTTAGACGACTTATCATTAGAAATGAATCAGGCGCCATATCATAAAAAAGGAATTATTTTGGCTATGAAGAAGCCATCGACCAATTAAATAGAGATGGAACGAGTCTATGTTTGCTGTTGATTATGTATGAACCACGCTTGTGGTGAAATAAAGATATGTAATTGGGCGATAAGAAAAATAGGATGGTTCATGATTAGAAATGGATCGTTTCAATATTTTGTTTGTCTGGCTCCTTTTATACTCGAGCTTAATTGCACGAGTTGTAATAACAAATTTTGATGTGAACATAATTTTTTTTTATTCTACTGTTTCTGAAGAGTCTGAAATGAATATCTTACAAAGCAATATCTTGTATCAACAATATCTTGTATCAACAATATCTTGTATCAACAATATCTTGTATCAAAAATATCTTGTATCAACAATATCTTGTATCAACAATATCTTGTATCAACAATATCTTGTATCAACAATATCTTGTATCAACAATATCTTGTATCAACAATATCTTGTATGAACAATATCTTGTATCAACAATATCTTGTATCAACAATATCTGGTATCAACAATATCCTGCATATCAAATGAATATCGTGTACTCAATAACGTTCTTACATGCGTTATTGCGTTTTGCAGGAGTGAAGACCGGTAATTGTCCAACGCCTGAAGCTATTTTATTCAATCTGGCGAACGTTACTTCCCTGTTTTGTCTCAGCGACAGCAACTGCAGGGGTGACAGCAAATGTTGCAGTGTGTCAGACAATGGATACAGAGTATGCGTCCAAACGAGGTACAGACATATAATAAGGGCCGACGTTAGGGTATACTGAAATCCCCACCCCCCCCCCCGAAGACATGCAAGTGCTTTCCCCAACAACCCACAAAGCCTCACAGCGCCTTTCAAAGCGAACTCACGAGCGGGGAAGGGGGGTGCTGACAGAAATTATTTCCACAAACTTTAACAACATATTTTAACAAAAACCGAGTGGGCCCCTAATAGCCCCTAAATAGGCCACCACAAATAGATTTAATAACATTTGAATATGCCTTTTCCGATAAATTACTATGCAAAATTCAAGACTTTTCGTCCCAGGGTGCCCCCCCCCCCGGCCAGGGTGCACTGGGGACCCTAACGCCGGCACTGCATGTAGCCTAAGGCTGGTGATCTTCAAGCTATTATTTTTTTTTTTTTTTTTTCCCCTCGATACTGCGTTCTTATAAAAAACTTATAAAAATTGGTGTGAACGTTTTGAATTATTACGAACGTTATTATTATTGTTATTATCATTTTTTATTATTTTATTATTATTATTAGGCTGCATGGGTGAGGGATAGGCGCAAGCCTTCTCGAGAATAAAAAAAAAAATTCAATGACGCGTCAAATAATTTTAAAATAATATTTGTAGTAGTATTCGTAATATTCATAAAATAATATTCATAGATCTTTGATATCATTGACCTCGTCGATCTCGTTGCTTCTGACGTAACTTCTGTATCTGCTTGTATAGTCTGCTGTATACCGAAGCAGGGGTTTGTGTGAAAAAATGTAATCGGCGAGGACGGGAGCAATAAGAGCTACGGCGTTGAATTTTAACGAGATTTATTCATCTTGCTCTGTTTCTGTTTCACAGTATTGATGAGGATGATGACACATCTACAGATTGAGACAAAAGAAGTTCCTCTCATTCGCCGGGCGATATGGGGGTTAAATTTTTTGCTGCCGAATTCAATATTCTCTGAATCAAGTCGTGCTCATGTTGCCTTCATTGATGGAAGAAGGAATTCCGTTATTATCTTCAAAAGAAAGTTCGGAAAATTCGTGAAATTATAAAAGCGTTCAATGATCGACGATTATTATTTTTTAATCCAGACCGTGAATTTTACACTAAATTGTGATTGCAACTGATATTATGACGATATGAGGGTGATAGGCTGATAGGGTGATATTTTCAGTAGGCTAGTCAAATTTTCGTCATTCGTCGTGGGTTAGTTATTTCCGGGCATTGAGCAGTTGTGATAATTATATTTCTTGTCGTTTTTCAATTGCTTTGCTCGTAATGCATTTAACGTAAAATAAATGAATAAATACCATTCATTCTCGAGCTGGTCGTCTATCATCCCGATACGTGGCCGTACTGATCAAATATGAGGTTATGCCCATGGTCTCAGTAGTTGGAAGCATTCTTTTAATTTTTGTCATCGCACGTTGACGAAGATGTGGACGGTGCAGGTTTTATCAGTCATTCTGCCCACGACAGCGGTGTGCTACATTATGCCACGACTTGTTGAACATTTGAAAGACTTTCTGCTAAGCACTACAAGCAGCCTTCAGCAATCTCCGTGACCGTGTAGTATTTTAATTTGTGCAAGAAAATGGCTCGAAATAAATCCTTTCTAGCGCTTTACCGGTGTCTCGCCTTAAATACATTGTAGGCACGCGCACGGCAGCCTATAACTTAGGCTAGACGTACAATTTATCACTATCACGCAGTTTTGTGGCTCTGTCAGTCGTGTCAATTTTCTGGTCCAGGGGCCTCATTTACGTGCATTTCTTAAAATTTTCTGAAATCTTATCCTAACTGAAATTTAAAACAAATAAAATCCAATCCCCGATCGCCGTGACGTCATCATTCGGTTCGCGCGCGACCGTGCGGAGTTTCCAACAAAAAAGATAAGATTTGCCAAAGATTC
>JAQIWG010007096.1:0-12643 GCA_034695025.1 Chamaedrilus cognettii
GTACACATTTTAGGCTACAATGTACACATTTTAGGCTACAATGTACACATTTTAGGCTACAATGTACACATTTTAGGATACAATGTACCTGCTCACTGAAGCATACTGCAGCAGCTATACAATCATGTGGGCTAAATGTAATAAGCTACTATTGTATAGGCTAATATAGTGTTGAAACGGGTTGACTAACGAGCAGCCTACCAACACAATCACGTCCCTGCAGCGTTTGTTGTCCTGAAACATGAGCGAGGAATTGATTTAGAGAAGGATCGACTCGAGTTGACAACTGGCGCTGCAGCCACCGCGCGACAATGCACACCTAGAATCGATTGACGATCTGTGATTCATTCGTTTCATTCAGTCATATACCACACCCTGATGTTCTACCCAGATCTTGGTTTTTTCTGATGCACGAGGGTTGTTTCTTATAGGAGGACCTTTTGGTCAGAACCGATCGCTAGATTGAAGCAGCCATGCAAGTCCTTTATTTTCTCAGCGAATTACGTCGACGCGCGTGCTCAACGGAGCTACCGGCAGGCTGCAACAGAAGCGAGAAATTTGACGCTGAAGAGCATTGCATGATGCTCTTTTTGGCCTTCATTATAATTATGATCAGATTCTACCATTATTAGGCAATGAACAACACAGAAATGCTGCAATAGGCTGGAAGTCAGTCAGGCATGGACTTTGAGCTTTTTCTTCTTCAAGTTCATCGAGAGCCTTGTAGCCTTTTACCGCTCAGAAATATATGATTATATAATTACAATATATAGTTTAGAGTGCATCTTTTAGATCAATTTGAGGCTAAATTTTTAGCAGGCATTTTGGGTTTAATATTATTGCTTTTTTCAGATATTTTATGAAGGTAAGTTTTTCGTTAATTATTCCGTGATGTGCAATGTGATGAACACTGGTCTTAGGCATAATAGCAATCCAGCATTCAGAGAGGTCTGACTACATGCACGCAAGCCTGTTAATGCGCAGAGCCTATGCATTGCGGAGAATATACTGTAGCTCGCTAAATGAGATTATAAAACTCCAAAAAAGCGACCAAGTAATAGCTGGAACTCGACCACAGAGCCACAAACCAAGGTTATAGTGACTTATCGTCAGTGGCAACGTCTGAAAGACCAACGAAGCGTTGTCGCCACTCGCGACTAGTCGCGACAAACCAAGCCGTGACGTCCGCGACTGAAACCATTCGTCAATTTGCGAGCGAGACGGCGAATGCTCGCTCTAACCGGGCAAACACAGGGCGAACATTGCGATATAGTATTTTGAGAAATTCTCTGCACTCCCGGAGTCGCACAAAAGGTAGAACATGGCGCATGGTATATCGTAGAGTTCAAGATACTATACTAGTCTAATCTTGGTAATGGTATATCGTATGCAGTTTAAGATACTCTTAATTCTATAGTCTAATTGCATGACTTCAATCATTGATCTCTTTTTCCACAACAATGAGTTTCTTTGCACATTATCAATTTAAAGAATTTAAAATATTAAACATACTATTTAGGTGAAACAAATAACTTGCAATAATAAACCAGCATGCAATATCATTAGCACATTATCATGCAATATCATTGGCATGCTACATTATTCCTTATTACAGGGTAGCTTTAGTATAAATGACATGCAAGCTTTCATATAATTATGCATGTAGGCTAGGCACTCAAATGCAAATTATCATGGTTTGATTTCCTTTGTCCAATGCAACATAATTTTGATTTGATAAAAATGCAATTTTTGAGTCTTGGTCTAGCAAGGCTGTTTTTTTCAAAATAATGCTTAATTTTTGTCATGGGATCTAAAAATTAAAATTTTGCTAATCAACGTGTGCTTACAGCCTTCAAAACACAACATTTTCCCCCTCTAATAACCTTGCACTTTTCATGCAGATTTGCCGAGGGTCTGATCGAACGCTCAACTAAGCGTTCAAAAATAGCGATCAGGTGTACAGACATCTGTTGAACAACCTTGGATGAAATCAATTTGAGTGCACAATAGGCACGCGTCAATCATATTGATTGCAGTCGTCAGTCCGCATTCCAATCAGCATTGGGTAGGCATTTTATCATTGTATTATTGCACAGTTATAATCACTTTCCATATCTATGCCGCATATATAACCTAGATCTAGACAATACTAAGCTAGCTACTTGTGCGAGCTAACGTGGCATTGTGTAATTAGCTATCTTCTTCTTATTCTTCTTCCCCTGCGAGTTTAAGGACCGTGTGTAGTAACGAAGACTCCGCTACCCCTCTTAAGTCACCTTCTGCGACTCGCCCGGGGAGCTCTGAGCAAATTCTTTGTTCCCCGACCTGCATGGGGTGTGTATTATCTGCCTGCCTGCAGTGATTCTTTATACGCGATATAAAAGTCAAAATAGGCCTAGGCTTATGCGTAAATTACATGGAAGTTTACGACCTAAGTGCCGTATACATGGGGCCTATAGTAGGCCCCACTTAGTTGGGAAGCTAAAACAATACTCTGAGGGTGACATTTTTGTGAATTTGCAATGATTTTTTGACCGAGGGGAATCTAGAGGTCATCAAAATTAATTAGCCCCCCTCCCTCTCCAATATTCTTCTCGCACCTTTGCCTTTAGTTATATAATGCTGACAGTGGTCATTGAAGAATAGAGTCTATAGGATACGAAAATGTCTACGAAACCTAAAACTAATTGATTGCACTAAGGTTTCGTGTCGAAATATTGCTTTCTTTTTTGCCGTGATTTCTCTGTGCGTCATTGCTTGCAAATTCATGTGATTGCAGGTTTCTAAAGGCGGCGTGATAAGATATCTAGGTTGCCTCTCTAATTTGTTCACTGTAGGCTTATGCGCGTCACTTTGTAATTGCGACTTCGTGAAAAATGCACATTTTGCGTATAGTTTGTTATGAGGTGTCTTCTATTTTGATATGCATCACGACGAAGTCATTGAAATGTAAGACGTAAGGCCTATAGCACCAGAACGCTTGCATGTTTTTCTGGTGTAGATTCGCGTGGTTCGCCCCATGTACATGTAGCCTCCGCCTCCACGTCATAGCCTACGTTTGCAAGGATGTATTTTTTCCACTCGAGTGACCGTCGTTTCCTTATCGGTGCTTCCAGATTGGATTATTTAGCTTGGGAATAATGCTGCCTGCCAGGGCTTCGTGCCCGGGGGCTTTTCGTTGGTTAATCAGATTCGTGCTGCGACTGCAATTTGACCCTGTACGATGTAATCTCGCGTCATTTTTCGTCTCAAAACCTCTCGCGCACAGGCCTAGGCCTTTTAGACTATATGAGTTTCATCGGCATGCACTAAATGCCACCAAGATTTACTAAATCTTTATAATCATATACGGGCGATTCTGCTGCGAGAGTTAATGCTTAAATTGCCTATCTAGCTAGCTATTGAAATATTAAATGTTTACATTCAATTAAATACGTTGCATCTCAATTATACATGTAATTGGCTACAATGTCGTGTAGATTGTGGACTCCTGCATATCGATCATAAGGAATGGGCTATAGTTTTTGTCAAATTAGGAGTGCGTTGGTGTAGGCTCGCTGTGCAAATAAGATACAATAAAATAATACGTACCTAAGCCTATACGTTTATTAGTGTTAAAAAATAAACAAAATAAATGATTCAATAGTATGAAGCTAATAATTAACTAAGAATCAAAACTGCGGCCGTGATGCTGTCAGGCTAACGCGCGGTCGTGACAGCCGCAAACTTGTCGACGATTTTGCATCTCGTTTTCCTGCGGCTGCAGCGCACGAAGACCTGTCGCGGGGCTCGGTGCCAGATTGCGCGCGGCTATAGTATCGACTAACAGATTGGCATCGTTACAAAGTGGAAACGGCCGTGCACTCCGGAAGGATTCGCGGTAATCATGGAAACAGCGCAGCTGATGTTAGCGTGCCTGAAGACGCGGTCGATGGGAATGGAGGGACCAATTGGTCTCGGGAGAATATGTTGCGAACGAGACGCGTGGTAGGATATTGCACGGAGAAATTTGGTATTAGGCTCATGCAGTAAATGCTGTACGTAACAGTCAGGCCTAGTGTTGTGAGATGTCTTAGTTGAAAGTGGCTATAGTGTTTATAGTGTACCAGTTCGCTGGTCTTTTTATTTTTACAATGAATTTGCAAGATGGCGCTATTTTCTTGCTTTTAGAGTTCTTCATGGAGTAAAGTGGACTGAATCAGCAAAGTGGTTAGAGGTGATGTTGATGCCGCGGCTTACTGGCCGTTTTGTATTTGATGTGCCACAACGATGCGCTTAATAATTGTTAACTAATAAAATACAGCGCTCCGTGCTTTGAGGGTGTCTCGCGCCCGGGGCAAAGTCTGGGAGTGGCGCCCCCCCCCCCCGCCCCATATGAATTTCCCATGACTCGGATTAAGTATTTTTTAGATTCCACCAATTATCGTATCCAACTGCACTATATTGTTTTCGAGTACATGCTAGCCTACATGACATTGCGGCCCAACTGCACGCTAGCGATACCTTGGTGAAGCCTCAAGATGAGTGGTACCGATGTTAAGTTTGGTCGCACAGCCGACGCTTTGGTTGAGAGTGCGCGACCGACCAAGCAGTGAATCCGCGTCACGTCTGCATGGTCCAGAAGCCCGCCCATAGCCCAAGTACGGATCCAGTGGGGGGAAATACTGGGATGCATCCACCCCTCCCTCCCCCCGTCAGCATAAATATATTTTAGTCGTCTTTTTTTTATAAATCTGGCCGATCTAACAAAGCGTGACATGGTGCATGTGTGCATTGATAGTGTGCATGTGTCGAATCGAAAGCATTAGGAGGTCAAATGCAATGAGCGCTCTCAGTTGATGCTTAAATTTTAAGTGAAATGTATTGTAGTAGTATGACGGGAAGAAAGCGACAAGCAGTAATTATGATAATATACAGTAACTTGGTTGAAAAGCTCCGTCCCTACCCCCCCCCCCCCCCTGCCCCAAATACAACCGCCTTGTTTGCTCCAAAGAAAAACACTCGATGTCAGTAGGACTAAAAAAACTGGAGACATCCACCCTCCCCCACCAACCAATCTTATAGATCCGTCCTTGCCATGCCTACCACGTCTAGTTGACGAGACCGCCCATAGCCTAGGAGGGCGAACGTTATGTCTTCTCGCGATGACGTAGGCGCTCCTGACGTGCGGAAGTGAGCGGCGGATGGCACTTGACAGCGCACTTCCACGCACTTGTGGCTGCAGCGCTACTCTCTCTCTCGCCGACTTGGAAGGAGTAGGGAGGGAGGGAGTGAGATGGAAGAGGGGATGGAAGAGGGGCTGGAAGAGGGGAGAGTCACGGACTTGAAGCGAACGGCCGGTGAATTGCTTCCGGTGGCGAAATATAATATCGGCCTCCGTGAAATTATTCCTCGAAGATATTTCACTCCGAGCGATTTATATCATCGAAACAATTATTTCGTTAAATATTGTTATTGAACTCAATCATTTTGTACTCACATGCAAGACGACTGGTTTCAAGAAAGTTAAAGAAATGTTTGTGCCAAATGGCAAGAGTTTAATCGTGTGAATCCAGTAAACTTAATTGCAATGTCGCCCGTAATCTGTTGAGGTTACGGACTAAAGAACAGTCTGCACGGTAACCGCAGCTTCCTGAATTGAAGAAAAATGAGATTGCATACAAGATGTCACTATTAAGAAATATATAGGCCTAGTGACGTTTTATACTTAGGCCTATATTCCAATTGATATTGAGAGACCGGGAGATGTTTTAGTGGGCAGTACGTGACGATTTATTACGCAGTCGTTAGACTGAAATTTGTGTCTCCACCTGCCCGTTTGTGCGTTGCGCAACAGTTTTGTATAGCGTGAAGATTTTTGGAGAAATCCGCAGTTGCTAAATTTCTCAAAAATATTTCATGCGAGAGAGCCTATAATTAATCTCCCTAATTAACCCCAGCTAGCAACACGTGATAACGTGAAAATGTTACCGGGACTGTTAAAATAAGCCACACCCCCTGCGATAAGTGGCGCGGACTCGATCCTATAATAAGTCTACGGCTTATTATAGCTGCGAGGATCGCCGTGCAGCGGACCGGTGACACTGCAGCGAGCGTGTTTAGTATGCGGCTCGGCGACCCTTCAGATTCAGTCTTCGAGACGATTAGCATGTCCACCGTCTAAGCCCGCAGCGATGACGATCTCGCTCGCTACAGTTTGAGCCTCGTGCACCAGTCCCACACTGTACACCGGACATGGACGCTGATCATGGAATGAGTAGATAATGCCCATTATATCAGCTGCATTGGTCAATGCTGTATGCATATGTATATATGCATATATGTATTTATATATATATAATATATATGTATATATATGCAACGTGTATATTATGAATCTTTTATTCACCACAAGAGCAGAACATAAATCAACGATAAGGAAACAAATATGAATAAACCTATCATGAACCCTAATATGAAGATAAAGGCCCTAAGTATAGGCCTATGTATTGTGTGTCACATGCTAAGATGAACTGTATTCGACAAGGTACAGCAGGATATGTTATATGTGATACATTTACATGTAGGTTTTGCACGTTACTGTGAATGCCTCATGGCTTAATCCAAGGCCGAATCCATCTAGGGAGTGTCCAGTGATTTAAACGTTTGTTTTCTACGTTGATTTAGTCTCTAGAATACAGTGTGCCGAAGTTGCTTCAAATGACTTCTATATATAGAATGTAGATCGACTGTCGGACTGAATGGTCCGTCAGGATCAGAAAGTATCGCGGTCGCTCAGAGCTCCAGTCAACCGAGCAGCACTGTCGTCGTCAGACTGCCGTTAGATGTTTCATTGAAGATTTTGGAATATATTATCCGAGAGAACCTCTTGTGATTATGATCTGAATATAGGCGCAGCTTCTAGGTCATGACATGGTAGGCGGCAGGCCTGTGCCGCAAGAACGATAAGAACACTGAAAACGCTCGCCCCCTTCAAGAATTTTTCAATTGTTTTCGTTCGACGTTATTTTGGGTTGATGCATTTTTTACAGATTACGAAATGGTCAAGTGATCTTCTTTAATGTTAGATTAAACCTATCCGCTTTAACTGTTGTATTGTGAATAACGCCGCTGTAGGCTACAATAGACCATAATTATGTAGTACGCGTGTGTATAGATAGGCCTTTTGTCGTTCTTTACTAATATAACTTACACGCTAGAAGCATCATACGAAGATCCTATTGGAAATAATTATATAGGCTGTACTTGGTGGGGAGCGGAATCAACTATAGGGCTCACCAGGTAACGATGTGTTTATATTCATCTCGTTGCGCTGGAAGAATGCGTGGGCAAGATGAATACAGGCATCGAGATTCGCGAATTAATTGTGGGCTGCCGTGCTAATCAGATGCATTCGTTTCGCTGCGTTTATGCAACGTCGGTCTGGACGCCAAGATTTGTTTAGATAAAACGATTTTAAAAAGGCAACGTCGGCATGACTTTTTTGGCGCATTAATAATCATGGGCCTATTATTGTTGGTTTCATAGGGATATTGATTTTAGGGGTTAAAAGAATATGCTTCGCAGGTGCACGGGGATAAACGTCGCTCTTGTGATGACTGTGTCGTATCGAGCCTTCGTTTACGACTTAATCGTCTTGCAATCTCGAGCAAAAAACGTAATTTTGTCTGAAAATGATTTATCGAGCGTTGCAGGTAATGTCCCGTAGGAAGGAGCGAACCAGCATCGTTGTCGTAAATGAGATGATTTATCTCAGTTCTGCAGGGGCTTCAACTTGGCTGAACGACATAAAAATGAACCTAGCCTATAAACGCGTTGATGTTTTTCGTGGATAGTTTCATTTATATTGTGGAAATACTCAATTTTGCCGAACTTTCCCGTAGCGTTAACAACTTGCAATGCGGTAACGGAGATTTTGAGACTCCAAAAAATTCAATTCGTAATGTTGTTAACGATATGTTGCGAACATAATATAAAAATTCGAAGGAAGAACCTGAAAAGGTATATGCTTTTATAATTTTTGTCTACCGGTTTGGCATGAACGGTAGGTAGCCTATTCGCGCAACACGATAGTTCGCAGCATGTGGAAAAACGAGGCCAGTGTCGCTTTGCGCCGTATTTTGCGTAAATATTGCGTAATATTGCGTAAATAATTGCGTAAATAATTGCGTAATGTTGCGTAATGTTGCGTAATGTTGCGTAATGTTGCGTAATGTTGCGTAATATTGCGTAAATAATTGCGTAAATAATTGCGTAATATTGCGTAATGTTGCTTTGCGCCATATTTTGCGTATAGTTGTAATCTCATCATCGTTGCAAAAATGTGGCGGCAGCGTTATTGATCTGTGTAAATTGAATTCATATCACACTGTTGCAAACCGAGCGAATTCTGCAGCAACCTCGGCGCGAGAAAATCTCCTCGCGACCGTCGTCGAGTAGAAATTGAAGAACGAGCGCAATGAATTAATCGTGACCGCGCGGACTTCTAGGACGTACGCTGGAGCGAACGATTTTCGCGTCCGAGACCTCGCGCAGACAGGTCCGCAGCGCAGTTGTCCCTGTTATTATTCCTAGATTTTGTTGTTTAAGTATGTTCAACCTATTCTAAACCTTAAAACACTTGGTCAAATCTGCGCAGAGCACCCGGGGCTTGTCGCATGACGCGATTAAAGACGGAGACACGATACTAAACTACAAAAAATCTTTCTCTAAAATGCCCCCTCCCCCTCTTCTCCCCCACGATCACTGGCTTGCTCAGCCCCGACTGTTGGTAATTTTATAGTAACCCTTACCTTAAGTTAACCCTAAGTAAGTCCCTAACGCGAATTAAAAAATATGAATATTATTTAATACTTAATATGCTAAAAATAGCAATGGTTGACAGCTATAATACCGCGGGTCGATTATTTTGCTACGAGTGGTCGAGGCTGACTGTGTCCGCGCAGTATTGGACGTTATTCGACACTCTGCGTCTCGATCCGCGCTTTGACGCGGATCACGCGCGCAGCAGGCGCGCAACTCGTGGACGCATTGATTCATTACACGACTGCCGCTGCCGCCGCTGCTGCTGGCCGCCGTGACGCTTCATTCTAGTGAAGTGCACCTGTCGACGATCGCTGCTACGTTTGTCGCACGTAGACCTGTGTTGTGATCTTCAATGATGGACGCCGAGTCACTGACTTTAAAATAGGACTGTTGTAGCGGGCCTGCCATCTTAGGTCTGAAATCATGTCTGCCATCATATAGGCCCGCTACTATGGTGAAAGCAAATATTATTACACGATTGTATTTACACTGCACTGCACTGCACTGCACTGCACTGCACTGCACTGCACTGCACTGCATGTCCCGTTCTTCCCTGCCAGATCCACTCTTACAGAACAAGATGGTATCTTAACTTCCTTAAGCTTATCCTAAAGTTCAAATTTCGCTAAAAAATTGCATGCTATTTATCCTACGCGTTGATTAAATTGTCGCATCAGATCCGATAATGTTAAGCTGTCCGCGAATGGTTGGGCATAAAAATATGCAATCCTGCTAAACTCTTGCTTATAAACGTTCGTCGAACATCTGCGAATACACTGTCATATTATAACTTACATACGGTAAGCATTGTCAGTCAAGATAGGCCCCCTGCATTGCGTGTACATTGCGTGCATTGTATACTGCACAGCCTAAAGCGCAAATTACTAAGCGCACCAATGCAGTTTTCCGTAGGTCTATTTTGCGCGTCTTCAATTAGCCTCGCCGATTCTTGCGAACACACAATAATCATCACACGCTGCGCTCGCTATATGCGTTACTTTTTTAACCGCCTGATCAAGCCGAAGCCAAAGCCGAGCATATTGTCTAGAATTTTAAGGTACGCGTACAATGTTGTACACGTATATATATAGGGCTAATACGAGGTACCCTACGCGAGAGAAGACGCATAGGGGGCCAAAGACCCAACATGCAATAACGCCAGCATCACTTTTGACTTCGATATAACACGTTTCAGCGTCATGCAGTGCTCTAATAACAATTATTATTATTTCAGCGCATCGACTCGCTCGCTTTTATTGCCTCGTCCTCACACGAATCACCGTCACCACACATCGAGCAAGTTGACGTTCGCAGGAAATTAGGACAATCAGTTTTCTCTCTCGTATTGTTCGCTGTCACGACGCCACTATCGCTCTCTCGACTCGCGTCTCTGCAGCGTCTATTTCTGGATCAACAGGTTGCTCGCTCGCCTGTTGCTATACCAGAGGATCCAGCCTCCAGGGAGAGGGGCCAATGCTTTAATATTGTACCGATACAGACAGCCTAAATTGTTAAATGCTCCCTACCTAGTACCCTCTAACGTAGGTCAATTTGTTAGTAACCATACGTCAAAAAGTTTGCAGTATGCTATACGATCTGTGAGCTGGAAGTGTTGAACTGGAAGTATGTTGGAGAATTAAAGCCTATACTCGACATACAAAGCTAGGACTAGGCTTACCCTCATCCCCGCTTGCGCTTACGAGTTTAATTTCAAGGGGAAATTTTTATACCAACACTTCCCTCTCCGTCATGATTTTCTGGAAGAATTAATCTCCGAGTTTGGAAATGGATCTTTGAAAAGTTTCCCCACACCCCACCCACCCCCCCCCCCCCACGCCCCCCTCCACGAGTACCGAGTGAATCCCCGCCTCTGCTGTTGGCTGGCTTCTGTTTGACGACGTGGGCGTACATGCGTGCCACCTGACGCCGAGAGATTGGACGTACATAAATAGACCCTAATGCAACTCGTGTGATGTGGAAGTCAAGCAGGCGCATGTCAATCGACGCTCAGCTAAATTATAGCTTATGAAAGCCTTATGAAAGGTGAAGTAGGCTCGGGACTACATTGCACGATTCCGTAGATCTTGAAACAGATTATACTACCTCAAAGAGGCGGCGCAATTGGAAGAGGGGATGGGGGGTGAGCTTATAAAGGTTGAGGCTATGATGTTTGGGCTTATGACGGTTGGGGGCCCAGTGAAGCTATGCCCCCCAACTGCAAAAGTTAGCCCTCCATTTCGACATTTGCTGTCATTCGATCCCAAACAAAAGTGAAAATGTCACAGCAATACATGGAGTTATACCCTCCACTTAGTCCCTCCTCCAACTTAACCTTTCTCCATTTAGCCCAAAGTTAACCCCCAACAAGCCCCCTCTACTTTCGCTGTCGTTGCCCATCCCCCTTCAAATTCTCCCCTCCCTCTAACAAAATCCTGATGCTACCCCTATAGGCGTACTTCTCAGTGTAGCATAGCGTGAGATATGTCTGATGATCATGATGATAGGCAGATCAGATTCCAGTTTGTAGTACGTGTCGCGTTATAAATAATAAAGGAGAGTTTAATTTGGGCTCGAATTGTCATTTTGTCACAATATGCCTGTAGTGTATCGCAATAGCATTGTGTCATTGCTCATGGCGTGCTATTAAGTTTCAGTATTTTACATAAACAATAATTATTCAGATAGACAGGCCATCTGATTTTTCTCAAAGATTACATATGATGAGAAATTTTGCCGTACCGTAGCCTAAATATTGCTTTGAAATGGTTACATTTCCAATTTCAGGAATGAATTTCGTTCCCTGCTGATGTTATGAGTCAAGTCACTCAGGTGCAACCATTGATGCTTTCAAAACAGTCAACCAGCTTCAAATACCTTTTAAAAGAAGAACAGGGTGAATCCGGCAACGTGACACTCCATCACACATGATAATACTAGTGACTAACATAATAGTGACTAAACGCGGAAGCCTATAGTCTACGCTATGGATCCCTTTTACCGTAGGCTATGCGAATGCTTTTAATATAGGGTGCAAGGGGGTGCAACAGAAATTCCATTATCTCTCCATGTTGGTGCGTTATTGTGTAATGTTAACTTGATACCCCTTTCGTGCAGATGACATAAAAATTCTGAAAAAAATGTTGATCTTTAGAAAAATTTCAGCTCTCTTCCGCAACTATGATGAAGACTCAGCCATTTTCTTAAACGAAATTCCGAAGTATATTTTCCTTTGACTTTAACTGACAGTTTTCACTCCCGTTTAAAATTTCGTGGACCGGGGCCGCCATTTGCAACTCGCGGATAGAGCATTTTAGGACTTGAGGCTTAACATTTAGGCTTAGCCTTACAAAAAACGCTAAGTCGACCTATCCGCGTCGTCGACAACGAGGCTTAAGCCGATTATGGAAAGTCAACTAAAATGTCCATTAATGGCCAGCATATGGTCGGACAGTGGCCTTCTTTCCCCCGTAATGAGGGCTTGTTACGACCAGCTGCGACCGCTGCACGAAACTGCCCGCCAACTAGCCTAATCGATGCACCTTACGGCGATGAAATAATTTTAAAAGTTCATCGTGAATCGAGACGCGTTATTTTTGGACTTAGCGTTGTATTAACGACATCAAAAGGTAAAACTTATAAGCTTGGGTAGACAGCAGAAGACCGAAAAAGTTAATCAAAGACAGTGAGCATAATCTTTGAGACACAATTAAACAAACTATTTAGCCGAGAAACATGATAGCCTGTAAGTGTCGCGAAGTCGTATAATACAACGGTGGAATAAATAAAAAATGTGTAACTTATTGCAGGTTATAACTTGCACATCTTGTTCGACCTATAC